>CAUZXS010004170.1:175000-242500 GCA_963585895.1 Sepioteuthis lessoniana
TCAAGGGTAAAGTAGAGCAATCCAGACAATGGAGTAGCGCCCTCCCCTACACCTTGGTGTAGTAGCTATTGAAAAGGGAGCCTTCGAGTCACCCTCGACTAAGGTCACCAACTTTACTTTTACTATACAGTGAAGATTAACAAGCTAATCCCACAAACTATTGTAAATTCAAGCCTTATTTTAGGCTTAAATCAAACAAAACTTAATAAATATCTATCATAGTGGCATATAAGACCTCCCTTATTTACATACAATATTACTGTATCATGTGATGTTATAGCTAAATACAAATACTGTTAGTCTACAGCTGCAAAATGTTATCCTCCCAGATACATCAGCCTTGCAAATATATCCCAGGTGATATGTTTGACAGCCCTTTTCACTCACTAATGTTTGACTGTTGACCATCAAAAGGTTTTTTAGTTTTTGTGGGGCGATGAGAGGAAATGAGAAAGAGATCTTTTATGCCATCAAATATGGTAGCCTTTTACACTTGATGGTTTGGTTATGTAGTTTAATAGCATGTCAACCCTTGTGGGTTATTTAATTCCAAATTTTGTTTATACAAAAAACTTGATGGGAACTACATAAGAATGCAATATGCTGTCTTGAGCAGATTCTGGAAGTAACATGGCACAAAACAGCAGGTGTATGGCCACCTACCTCCCATCTTACAAACTATTCCAGTAAAATGAACAAGACATGTGGAGCACTGCTTGAGGAGTAAGGATGAACTCATCACCGATGTTCTTTTATGGACTCCTACACAAGGACATACTAGTGTTGGCTGACCGGCAAAGATTTACATACATCACCTCTGTTTGGACACTGGATGTTGTTTAGGGGACCTGCCAAGAGCAATGGATAATAGGGAGGGATAGTGAGAGAGAGTCAGTGAAGCCCATGCTGTCAGCGCAATTTGATAATGATGATATATATGACTAGTAAAAGTATAATTTATAGGTAATATTATTTCTAAATAAGTAAGAGCTTGTCTGTTTGCACACAGCTAAATGGTTTCAAGTATTCCTATCTAATACTGATAATTCTATTTAATCATATGTTTGCACACAGCTTGAATAATTTCAAGTATTGCTATCCCAGCCCAACTGATTCTCAGCCACTACTTTCAAGCACCTTTAAGATAAAATACAGTTGGGTATTTGTCTACCACAAGAGCAGTTTTAAGAAAATAGTCATGACAAACATATAAGCAGTAAGACTTGACAGGATAAGCGGGTTGGTTGGAGTGCTTTTTTCCAACTGCCCATCTATCTCTGTAAGGGTCAAAGTAGAGTTTTGCAGATTACAGGAATATTTCAGTTGCCAAGTCACAGACTGCTTAGCCACTAGGATCCCATCCTTAAGCATTACTTGTGACCACCTAAGCCAAATATTATCTTTAGCAAAAATTATGGTTTGGTTTTATGGCATATGGTTATTTAATGCCAAATTCTGTTTATACATATATATTAAATATATATGATTTGGTTTGGTTGGATTTATGGCATATCAGCCATTGTAGGTTATTTAATACCAAATTCTGTTTATACATATATATTGAATATATATGATTTGGTTTGGTTGGGTTTTATGGCATATCAACCATTGTAGGTTATTTAATGCCAAATTCTGTTTATACATATATATTGAATATATATGATTTGGTTTGGTTGGATTTATGGCATATCAACCTTTGTAAATTATTTAATGTCAAATTCTCTTTATACATATGGCCCAGTCAGCTGGGGCTGCTGAATACACCAACTGCATCTCTACAGATAGGTAAGACTCTGCCAACAAGTGTCCTGGATATGACATTAAACAATTTTATGGTGAGGCTTCAGTAATGGCAGAGCTCTGGGGAATGCAGAGTACCCCTTCATTGCCATTGTTCCCAGGTCTACTCTTATCTGGTATGGTAGCACCAGATAAGGTCCTATCTATGAGTCAAATAGAACTGTTTGACATTTAAACTGTGTACTTATGCTAAACTGAATTATTTGAAATAGAACTGTTTGATCATTTAACTGTGTGTAAACAAATGACTGATGTTTAATTGGATTGTTAGTGATACATAGCAATACTTGCAACTATTTAACTTTGTTGACATGTTAACAGAATTGTTAGAAATAGAACTGTTTGATCATCTATTTGCTTTTACATTTAACTCTGTGCAAACAAAAACTGTGTACTTATGCTAAATTGAATTGTTTGAAGTAGAACTGTTTCATTCATTAACTGTGCATTCATATTAGATAGAATTAAATGAAACTGTTTAATTGTAAAAAAAATTAGCACAGGCTTGTTTAAAAATATTAATCATATATTTAATATATATGTATAAAAAGGATCTGGCATTAAATAACCTACAATGGTTGATATGCCATAAACTAAAGCAAACCAAACCAAACCAATCTTTACACATATATATTAGATATATATGATTTCATTTGGTTAGGTTTTATGGCATATCAACCATTGTAGGCTATCCAATGCCAAATCCTCTTTATACATGTATATTAAATATATAGGATTTGGTTTGGTCGGGTTTTATGGCATATCAACCATTGTAGGTTATTCAATGCCAAATCCTCTTTATATATATGTATTAAATCTATGTGATTTGGTTATTTAATGCCTAATCCTCTTTATATATATATATATATATATATATATATATATATATATTGTTACGAGCGCATGCTCAGGACAACAAGAACAGTTATGTAACAAGAATAATAAAAATAAGATTTAGTCCTGGACTTAAATAAAAAAATAAACCAATAAAAAAAGCAAGGAAAGGGAACTACTTCTCAAAGCACCATTGAAAACAAGAGAAGACAACCAATAAACAGACTTGCAAAAAAATAGAAGACAATACAAGTAAAAAATTTTAAATATAACAAGGTTTATTTACATAAATACAGAAAGGAAAATCTAGAACAAAAGAATAAATGAATACTAATATAGATGTATATCTAATCAACGAGCGAAGAATACATTTATACAGACAATATCAGTTTATGAGAAAACAAGAAAAGAAGGGGGTTAACTTACAATGCTTTGAAAGAATGAATTTGAAGTGTAACCCAAAATATGGTCGGACAAAGTTCAATATGTAAGAAATTTATTTTCACAGATAAACAATCATGAAATGAATTCAAGTCATTTGCAAATGCATGCAATGCTCAAATGGGTGCACGACAAAAGTGTTCTAAGCTTTCATTCAGGGTGGATGCTACAGGACCTTCCTCTGGGATAAATCGAACTTGGGTATCCTTATAACTTTCTCTTAGGTGCAGACATCAGGTGATGATTCTTGACATGGGGCAATAAAAATTAATTAGGGAATTCAGTGGAATACCAGAATTTGATTGGTTTTTTGTATGCTGGTTATTCGACAAGTTGACAGAATTCTCTTTTTTATCTGTAGTTTTTTTTTCATTTACACAAAAAGGTATTATTCTTCCTTTTCTATTCCTTTTTCTTGGAGACAAAATTGACATGACTTATCCAGCTGCCTGTTGCTGGTATTCTGTGTTGTGGACTTAAAATTCATAGTAATATTTCATTGGTAACATGTTTGATTTTCATATGTTTGATTTATATGGATGTATGCTGCTGATGTTATAGGTCGCATGTACTTTGAATAATTGTGCAACTTTTGTCAACCTTGAGCAAAACCAAACTGGAATTACTTCAGATAATATTTGCTACACAATTCACTTTTGGTGGGAGTTTGAAATCAGGGAGAAGAAAGTTATATATTTTAGCTCGCTAATAGATATTACTAAAGAATTTCTTTTTACTCATTAACTGAAAATTTAAAATAAACAAAATGCATTTTTGGTCACTAGTAATTTTTCTTTTCTTACAAGCTTGTAAAATCAGAAGCTGGGGTTTAAAATATTGATACTATGTCACAATTATATATATATATATATATATATATATATATATATATATATATATATATATATAATATATCAAATACATATGATTTGTAAACATTTTGTTGATAGCATTTTTAAACAATGCTAAGCTTATTTTTTTCAAACTGTTGAATAGTTTCAAGTATTTCCATTGTACCCAAGTCTACTCTGGCCCAGAATGTTGGCACTTGTTGAGATCTCATCAAATAAATCTATTTGTAAATTATTAGTATGAGATAGGAATACTTGAAACCATAATTGTTTGCAGATGATTATTATCAGTAGTTACTTGAAATAATTGTTTTAAAAAAAGACAGATTCCAACATTAAATAACCTATCAAGGTAAAAACTAACCAACTAAACAACCTACCAAACAGCCACCTAATCAACTAAATAATGAGCCAGCTAACCAATCAACCAACCAATCAACCAACCAACCAACCAACCAACCACCCATCTAACCCAACCAACCAACCAGCCAAACAACTAAGCTACCAAACCATCAACCAGTGAGCCAAACAACCAAACTAACCAACTAGCCAGCCAACAAACAACCAACCAACCAAACAGCCAGCTAATCAACCAATCAGCCAACCAACCTATCATGGCTAAAGTATTATCCAGAGGGCTTTCTGAATGGCCCGCCAAAGAGATCTATTTTTTTTTAATTGAAAATCAACGTTTCCCAATTTCAAAAGCAGATATTTTAAGAATATAGTCTCCTGTAGAGAAAATGATTGAGGAGTCTTCATGCAAAATTACCTTATTTTTTTAGTAGTGTGGTCTGCCTGATGTTGTAATTTACTAAGCATTTTACTTAGATGTGGCACAAGGCCATATGAAAGGGGCACCCAATGAGACTTGAACTCACTCGTGTAGGTTTGCTAGTCGAGCTTGCTAACCATTACACCACCAGAGGCGCCCTTGTGGTCTGCCTGATGTTGAGCCATGTCATGCTGCCTGCTTCTTAAAAATGGTTGCTTATGCCTAGTTCACAATACCATTATAAACACTAGCTTAGCATATAAAACTCAAGAGCCATTTTTGGAGAGGGGGAGGATAAGAAAAGGAAAAAAATGGAGCTATTATATGCCAACAAATAATGCATTTAATCATATCTGTAATACCTCAATTTCAGTAATTGTTGCTTTGACTCTTGACTCGTGTTTTTAAGACTGGTGGAGTAGGAGAAGAGGATCTTATTTGCAATCAAATATGGTATTTTTTTTTCTGTTTTTAAAAATTTTTTTACTTAGAATAAATGAATATTACAATACATCAACACGACTATAATCAACATAGTCAGGTCTGTCACTAAAATAGAAGATGTGCAGGAAACTTACACTCCCCTTTGAAAATCATTTGCCACCCCCCGCCCACTTTGTGAATGTGATGGGAACCAATTTTTGTATGCTAATCCTTTCAACATAAACCATTTTTTATTTACTCCTTTTCTCTCTGTTGTACTTGCAGTCCCCTGGACTTAATGGAACCACACACACAAACACTTGTAACACAGTTTCTTAAAATTATCATAAACATTAATATTTGGTTATGAGTTGAATTAATTTATTTTTCCTTTTCCAAATATCTTTTTAAGATTAATGATTATCTTGAAATATTTTTGCTATTGATGTGAACTTGTCTATTTTTCACCCCACTAGTGACCTCCTTTTAAAAAACATTTTATCTTAACTCCTGTCAGATGCCTGACAGTGAGAAAATTGGAGAGTTGAATACTGTGTTAAGAAAAAAAATTAATCAAAGAAATCTTTGGCATCATTCCCTGTAGGTCACGGCTGTTAATCAAATTATTTGATAAGTAGACTTAATCAACAATAGATAGAGAAACACGCTGACTGATCAAGAATGCAACATTACAATGACTGAAGGGAGAGAAATCTTGCAATACTCAGCTTCATGTGGTGACTTAGTTTTCCATTATTATTTCTTTATCAAGTCTCTTTAGTTTTATTTTATTTATTCATCTTATTTTAGATGTATTTATTTATTTTATTCTATTTTTTCAGTACAAGAATGAACTGGACTTGTGTGTAGAAATTCCACACATTGACAGCAAGAAATATCATCTTTACTCTCACACATATATAATTACTGACAGAATAATGCCAACTATATGCGTATTGAACATAAATGTACATGTACGTTCATATGTACATAATATACTGACTGTATCCCCTGCAGTGGGGTAAGACCATCCCCTAAAAAAGGGTTGTCTTGTGTATAACACTAAACTGCATCTGATAATGAGGCTCCAGTTCTGGAGATCTGGAAAGTGTTGAGTACCCCTTCGTTGTCATTACTCCCAGATCCACTCTGACTGGAAGTAGTATTACATGTTAGAGTCCCATCTATGGATCAAATAGATCTGTTTAAAAATTGTTTTCATTTGAATAAATTAAAATTTATTAAGGAGACTGAATGAAAAAAAATCAGTGAATCTGGGTCAAGTCCCTGAGAGAAAAATAAAATTTGTGCTTTTTATTTATTCATTTTAACTGAAGGGTTTAGGGTGTAACATCTTATATAGTGTGGTGCAGAATTTCTGTATTTTTCCCCTTCGTTTTTTATTTTTTGTATATAATTCTCTCTTTTCCTTGCAATGCACACCTTACACTCATTGGTAAGTTAGTAGATATGATGGTATAGATCACAGGTGAGAAACATTTTCATGTTTAAAGCCCACAGTTAAAATTATTGTCAACAAATGAAGTTGAGATGGAGGCTTGTGTGACATATTGGGGTATAAAAAAATTCTTTAAATACAATAAAAAAATTCTTTAAAAAATAAAATTCTTTAAAAAAAAAATTCTTTAAAAAAAAAATTCTTTAAATACAATAAAATCAAAAAATTAAATAAAATACATAAAATGATAGATAAAAAGAATAAAGAATGTAAATATAGATTTTTCCCATCATGCAAGTAATTGAGGTCACCTGATGCTTGGGTTTCAAATTTCTAGTTAGGGGTCATGTTCTCCTCTTGCTTTATTTTCTTGCTCTTTTATTTACAGCCAACCTGGTTCAAAGAAGTATACTTTTCTCAGCAGCTCCAAGAACTCAGAGATATCAAAGTAACACACAAGCACTCCAACCTAGCAACACATTGACTTGGTCAGCCACTTATAGCTATATTACTCAAATCCTTCCAACAAAGGAACTGAATGGTAAATACCACAAAGACTTTCTTCCAAGAAATATAAAATAAAACTGGTACATGAAAAGAGTGTTAGCTTCTTTATTTTATGAATTGTTTTCATTTTAGCAAAACATTCACAGTACATACACTCCAAACTTATAGACACAGCAAAATTAACTTGATAAGCTAAGTTCAAATCCTGGACAAAGCTGTTTGTATTTCGTTTTCATGCATTGAGAAAGATATTAATCCTTCTCTTCTTCCTTCAGCTATGGGCAGACTGGACTCTTTAACCATGGTAAAGTAACCTATCTAGGAGAAGGAAAAACTCTGAATTCAAAACCAGCATTATACCCTCAAGGGTGGTAAGTAATGTGTGTATATGGGGTGTAGGAGATTTGGTTGGTTATTATTTGGTTTTTAGTTTCATAGGTTGTGGGTATTTGGGTTTAGCATATCTGACTCCATTTATTTCTTCTTTTCCTCATTTAACCTATTGGCGTCTTCTTTGTCTATGAAGGCTGCAAAAGAATTACTGAAGGAAGGAAAGAAAGAAATGAACATACCTTTTAAATTTCAACTTTATTTTTGGGTTTCATACAGCTAACTCTGTAGAGAGGGAATGTCTTCCTAGACCAATAGAAAACATTCACATCTGCCAAACGAGGTGTTCAAATGTACAAGTAATTTTTTATGGTTGATAAGACCAAATTTGGCACTTTTAGTTGTGAGTAATAAGTCAAGTTGGTGTTTTTAATATAGGCTTTAGCTAAAGGAGACACGGTCTTATGCCAAGTACAAGACTTGGGTGGACATGTGTGCTACCTGCTAGCAGTTGAGGGAAAGAAGGTCTCTCTAGTATCAAAGGTCAAGCTGAAGTGAGAATGGGTTTCTTTCTCGCACTGGCAGGTTTTGTCTTTCAAGCATGTGTGACTCCTACTTCCTATCAGAGGTTTCTGGGAACCATTACCTTTTGAATTTATTTTATTTCATTTTTCTTTTTAATTACCTCTATCTATATCAATTTAAAAAATTTTGGTCCTCTGGTTAACTACTCTGTGATAAAGGTTTGGATTTTAGCCCTGCTGTATAAGTTGACCCCAAGTTAAGTAAAGATTTTTTCCAGGCTGAAAAGATTGACTTATAGTACAGTTTACAGTATTTAAAAAAATTAAAAAATTTATTAACTTTTTAATAAATTATTTGAGATTGCTTTGGTGGGGAGGACAGCATTGAGTTAGTTTGGTTTGGTTTGCTTCTTTGTTTTAATGGCATATCAACTTTTGCGGGTATTTTAATGCCAAATCCATTTTCATACATATTGTTGCATTCTGGTTAGTGAATGCTTGTAATATTAAATAAAGGACAAACCACGATATGAGAGGAAATAGAGATATATTCTGATTGGTCTTTTGATAACACTGTGAAAGGCAACATTTGATAGTTTTGAAGGCAACATGTTACTGGTTCTCCATGCCTAGTATAGATTCAGTGTAACCCGGATATAAGAGAAACACGGATATAAGAGAAACACGGATATAAGAGACTTGTTCTCCAGTCCCGACAAATCTCTTATATCCAGGTTACACTGTAGTTTAAGCATGAGAAGGAAAGAACCTGATGTTCACAAGCTCTTTATGACTTTTCTAAGATAGCTTTATTTAATGTTCATTTAATGTTTATATCAGCATAAATAATCTTTTGTTAAAACTTTGTTTCTTTCATTTTCATTCATTTACTTTCTCTTTCTCTTTTACATACTTTCTATTGATCAACTTTTGATACTTATAAATTTTATTCATTTACTTTTTATTTCACTTTTACATACTTTCTATTGATCAACTTTTGATACTTATAAATTTTGATACATGTAAATTTGATACATATAGATATTTTTTTGATACATATAAATTTTTGAGAAATTTTGGAATAGAATTTTGCTAATGATATCTTTTTAACAAAGATTATGATTACATAATATATATGATTTTTCTTTCCTTCTTTTTCTTTGTTTTTGGCCCACTCAGCTGGGGCTGTAGAATAGACTGACTGTATTTCTGCAGAAGGGTAAGACTCCCTAAATGAGTGTCCTGGATAGGACATTAAACAATCTGATGGTGAGGCTCTAGTTATGCAGGAGCTTTGGGGAATATGGAGTACCCCTTCATTGCCATTGCTCCTGGGTCCACTTTAATCCAAAGTGGTGGCATCTGCCAGGATCCTATCTATGGGTCAAATAGAACTATTTGACATTTAAACTGGGTGCAAAAAATTGACTTATGCTAAATTGAATTGTTTGAAATAGAACTGTTTAATCATTTAACTGTGTGTAAAAAAAATGACTGATATTTAATTGAATTGTTAGTGATACATAGCAATACTTGGAACTGTTTAACTGTGTGCAAACAAATGAGTAATGTTGAATAAAATTATTAGTGTTAAATAGAAATACTTGAAACTCTTTAAGTGTGTGCCTAAGTTGAATTATTGATATTATGTAGCAATGCTTGGTACCATTTGACTGTGTGCAAATGAATGAATAGTGTTGAATAGAATAATAAGTGTTAAATTACAATACTTGTAACCACTTCACTGTCTACAAGCAAATGATTAATATTGAATTGAATTATTAAAGTTAAATAGCAATACTTGTAACCACTTCACTGTCTGCAAACAAATGATTGATATTGAATAGAATAATTAGTGTTGGATAGTAATAATTGAAACCATCTAACTGTATAAACACTAGCAATTCTAATGGGCAAACAAATTAGTTCAAACTCTTTTAAAGATGAAATTATCCACAAAGTATTCACTTATAAATCATATGTATATCCTTTTAACTGTGTGCAAACAAATGATAATAGTAAATAGAATTATTTGTGTTAAACTGAAATACTTGAAACCATTAAACTGTGTGAGAAGAATGAGCTTATGTTTGTTTGAAAATGTTATCAACATAATGTGTTTACAAATCATATATATTTAATACATATGTATAAATAGTATTTGGTATTAAATAACCTACAATGGTTGATATGCCATAAAACCAAACCAACATTTTTCTTTTTTTTTTCTTTCTTTGGTCAAGGTGTTTTAAGAGAATTGATGAAATGCAATCTGCTAAAAAATACTCAATAATTAACACTTGACCTCAACATATACCAGCCCATAATCAGCCACCACTTGAAAAAGATAGGAAAAATGAGCAAGCTGAGTGTTTGGCTTCCTCATATTCTTAGTGAAAAAATAAGGAAGATCACATATTCATAGTGACAAGTCTTATTTCAAGGTTGAGAAATGACTTTTATAACAATGTTCAAAGGCAGTAACAAAGATGAATCTCTGCAGGTTTCTTCAAAAGTGGAACCTCATGGAAGAAAAGTTATGTTGTGTGTATGGTGGGATCATTGTAGTAGAATTCTTTTTGAGCTTTTAAACCGCAATCAGACACTCAATGCAGATTTATACTCTTAACAGCTGCAATGTGTGCATGAAAATCTTCTAAGAAAATGCCCAGCACTTGTCAACAGGAGAAATGTGCTTCTCCATGATAATACAAGGTCATATTCAGCAAGAATCACACAAGAAAAAAATAAAAGGATTTAGACTGGTGTATTCATCCAACATATTCACTAGACCTCACACCAAGTGATTTCCAATTCATTCTTTACAAAATGCTCTGAATGACAAAAAATTTCTTAAGATCAGGTGAAAATGTTTGTGGAAAGCTTTTTGGCCTTGAAACCAGCTGAATTTTACTGGAGAGGAATCAACAAGCTGCCTGATAAATAGCAAGAGATGATTCAAAATAATGGCAAATATACTATTAATTGAAATTAATTCACTGCTAAATTATTCATGAATAAATAATATTTTATGAAAACGGAAATTATTTATGACTCAACCAAATACATATATATAAATTATGATAGAAGATGTGTAAATAAGAAAAGTTTTTACATAAAAACAGTACTTGGTGCTGTTATAGCAGAGCAGGTATGAATATATATATATATATATATACATATATAAAGTAAAAAAAAGTAAAGTTGGCGACCATAGTCGAGGGTGACCTGAAGGCTCCCTTTTCAATAACTACTACACTGAGGTGTAGGGGAGGGCACTACTCCATTCCCTGGATTACTCCATTTTACCCTTGATCCACACCTTATAATGCTAAGTGTTAAGCAAAGAGGCATCAAGTACCATTTTTTGAGTCTTTGGTATGACTCGACCTCGGACTGAACCCCAATCACCTAGACCATTGGCGAACACTCTACTCATTAGACCAATGGGCCGGTATATATATATATATATATAATATACTTTATCATTATCATTTACTCCTTGAGAGTTTTTCACATCAGTTTTAACTGATTGTTTTTACTGGAGTTTGAGTGACAGTAAGTCTCCTCAAGACTCCAGGACACTTCACAGTATTTTTGCGTTCTCAATAATGTTGGAGTTTGGATGGTCTCCAACTCGACCTCCTACCTCTAAGTCCTCCAGTCTCTTTAATAATCCTTTGGAGACAGTACCAAAAGCACCAATCCTGATTGGTATAATTGTCATCTTCATGTTCCATCCTCTTTTTTTTGTTGATTATCATAAGGTCTAGTCTTCTGGCTGAGATTAGGTGATCCGTTTATTATTATTATTATCATTAAGTTAAATTAAATTTCTTTTGCTTTATATATTACACACAGAGATATGTTGTATGAGAATCATTAAATAAGTTTCCAGACTTTTTTCGTATGGGCATTTTTATTGATAGTACACACATGAAACTCTAGTCCCCTTCGAAGTAATCACCTCTGGCTGCAATGCACTTGTTGTACTGTTCCAACAACTTCTGGAAGGCCCCATGGAAGTCCTCTTCAGTGAGGGTGTCAATGACCTTCGTCATAGCCTCTTTCATCTCCTCAATTGTCTCATAACGACAGCCTCTGAGCTTAGGGAATAACCAAAAGTCACAGGGAGCAAGGTCTGGACTATAGGGAGGCTGAGGAAGTGTCTTGATGCCCGACTTGGTTAAATAGTCTGTGACAAGGATGGAGTTGTGGACTGGTGCATTGTCCTGCTGGAAATGCCACTGACCTGATTTGAAGAGTGCTAGTCTCTTCCAACAGAATCTCTTCCTGAACTCCCTTAAAATCTCAACATAGTAACCCTAACCCTAACCCTTTGGCCAATCAACTCTGGTCTATTGACTTCCTTACTCCTCCCACACCTCTCATCATCCCTCACAGACTCCCTGCCTTCCTTGAATCTCTTATGCCACTCAAAAACTGATGCTCGATTCATGTAAGATACTCCAAAAGCAGTCTGAAGCATTCCATACGTTTCTGTGGCATCATTTTTTCCAAGTTTAAAACAGAATTTTATTGCATATCGTTCTTCTAAAGTGTCAGATTGCCAGGCTTTAGTTGGGTGTATTCCAATTGCTGCTGTAGCTGTTCATTTGAAGCTGAAATCATAAAAATTGGTCAGTCATCTCATAAGATATATAGCAATAACATAGTGAATTTTCAAGAGTCTACGACAACTTTAAATGCCTGTCCAAAAAAAATGTGGAAACTTATTGAAGGCACCACATATATATATATATATATATATATATATATATATATATATATATATGCATACAGCATACATATATAGGTATGTATACAAATATAGGTATATTCTTTTTTCATGCTACTTTTATTTTTTCTAGCCATCTTTTAATCAATAAAACATAGTTTTGGTCCAACCCTTCTTTATTCAGAATTGTCTTGATGATCTGGTTAGGTGAAACCTCGGTAGATTTTTTCTGACACTGCAGGCATTTGTAGGTATATACATATATACATACACACATATATATGTACACATACATATATTGTTTTGTTAGGCAACTTAGTTTTCTATTTTTAAGGAAGCATACTAAGTATAACAATTACTGTTATTAGAAATGAAATTGGCAATCCAAGTTTAAATCCTGAATGAGTCGGTTAGCATTTTACTTCACACAGATCCTATTTACCCAACCCCTCCCCTCGGGCACAGATATGACACAAGTTCAATTTTTTAAGCGGAGTTAAGCAGGTTTGAATTCAGAGTTTTCCTTCTCCTAGACTAGTTGCCTCACCAAGGGTGAAGAACCTAGTCTGCCCTACTATTTACCCATAGCTGGAGGGAGAATAATTGGATTCATACCTTTCCCAAGGGTATTAGTGCTATTTTACTTCACACAGATTCCCTTGAGAAAAGGTATGAAGCCATCTATTATCCCCCCCCAGCTATAGTTAAATAGTAGGGAAGTCTGGTTTCTTTAGCTTTGGTATGGCAACCCCTTTAAGGAGGAGAAAAACACTAAATTCAAAACAGTTGTACTCCACTTAAAAATTGACCTCGTATCACATCCTGTCTGTCGTGAAGGTGTTGAATAAATACATATTTAGCTTTTTATTGCCTGTTTATACTTATGTGACAATATTTGTCTATGGCGGTACATGAAGGGTTAACCAAAATGTTGAGCAGCCAAATATAATTGCCAAGAAGCGTAAAATTGAAATTTCTGGGAAAAGGAACTTTTGACAAGGGCCCGAAATGGGAATTGCCAGTAACCCCTCTTCCTTTCAGACGTGGCCATCGGCCTTTCCATTAAAGAATCACAACGTGGGGCGGGGCAGTGTATGGTCACTTTCCTGGAGGGAACTTTTGATCTGTTTTTTTCCCACGCTGTAGCAGAGAGATTGGAGGGAGGTGAACGAGGATTGGACGCTGGGGGTGTTATACTTATACTTTGGGAATTGTTCTAATAAATTATAGCTTATTTTGGTTAAAATTATGACAATATAAAATACACATTCAACACTGTTTACTCTTGTTGTTTCATCAAGGAAAATGTGCGGCAGAAAGTAGATAGTGGATCACTGAAGGTTTATGCAATAGGTGCAAGCAAGTGTTAGGAATGGTTTGTTTGTTTGTTTGGCTGGATTTTACAACCTGTCAATCCTGGAGTTATTTCATGCCAAAGACATTTTGTTACGAAGGATTTGTGAACTTAATAAAAAGGGATTTTGAGTTCAAGGACAAAAACATTCTGGAAGTGATTGGAATTGATAACTTGGAGAAACTTAAAAAAAAGATTAACATTTTATAGACATTGTTTAAACCCCCTTCTCTCTTTCTCTCTCCATTAACAGTTTTAAAATTTATCCATATCTCTATTTTTTAAGGCTTGAGACTGTCAGAGCAGCTGAGGTTGGTCATGACCAAATTCAGAAAAAGCAAGTAGAAAGTATTGTAGCATTCTTTTTTCAGTAAGAAGGGCCTGCTTGCCTTGAAAATCAGCATTTACAGGCTTTTTACCATTGCCACTGAGGAACCATGTTGATGCCCAGGCTGCTAAGCTGAGGCATCTGCAAATGTGTGTGTGTGATGAAATGAATGGAATGATATCGATAAAAAAAAAAAAGAAAATCCTATTAGGAAATTACATCTCTCCAGCAAATTATTGATCTGAATGTAATTATTGCCATAATCCATCTGCAATGAAAGAAAGATTCCATCATCATCATTGTCATCATCATGATCAGGATCTTTATTTTTAAATCTTTTAGGAAAAATTTCGAAGAAAATAAATTCAAGAAAGAAAAAATAACCCACAACATACTTTATCTTCTTTCATTCATCGACTCAGCAATCAACATTCAATAAATAATAGGCTTTTGTTTTATTCTATATTTTGAGACGATAAAAAAGCCAAAATAAAACCCATACTTTTTATATGTATCTGATTAAGCAAATCTATGTTAGAAAATAACAAAAAAGTGAACAATGTTTCCATTTATTTAGTTAAACGTATGTACGCATAAGAAATATTTAAAATTTAAAGGTGCAGCTTGATCTCCGGATGAGCCGATCGGGCAAGTCTCGTTATGTTCCGTAAATGAAAGGCAAAAGTTATAAATTAAATGATTAAAAAAAAGTAAAATAAAAGTAAAATAAAGCAGCAGTGGGTATTGAAATAAGGATTAAAAAGGTACATATACTTCATTACATAAAACCCTTTCACTGTTTTCTTTGTAAAATATAAAAATTGTAATTAGTACTGATTCAATGATTTCCACCGCCCACACTTTTGCGGAAAATTACGGAAAAAAATCCGGGATTTTCCGGAACATGTGTTGTATCTTAAAGCTTTTTGAGCATTTGAATGAAAAATATGAACCAAAGAAAAATATTAGTTTAAGAAAATACTAAATCGGATTTTAAAAAAATGTATTTAATGCATGCACATATTTATATTTTTTTACGTCATATTCATTCTGAAAGTAAAAAAAATAAATAAGCGTTTCTCAAAAATCTGTTTCTTATTTTTAATTTAATAATTGTTCAGTATTTAATTTAGTGACTCTAGAATAAAATTAATAAATTATAAAGATGTTGCCTTGTGAATAATATTAATTTAAAGGCATCATCTTTCTTATTCTTAGGGGGAAAAAACAGACGACATTTCCTGGATTTCGTTTGAACATTTTAAAATTACGCAGTTTTAGCACATAATTTTTCAGGAATGAAGATGTAATTTCACAAATACTGACAATTTTTTAAAATGAAATTTGTAAAAAAAATTTCTTGCAAGGATTTTTATTGAAAATAAAAAAATTCTTCTTGCCAGAAGGAAAAATAAAATAAAATAAAATAAAATAAATAGAATCCAGCTAATTTGCGGAACACTTCCGGTGACGCATGCGCACTGAAATCGAAAATGGTTCCGCAGGTAGGAAGCTTGTTTCATTCTGTCTGACAATCTGGTACTAAATTTTTAAAAAGTAAAACATTTAACACAGTTTTGTCATCATGAAACCGCTTCTGGCCCTCACCTGCATGTTCGCCTTTTCCTTAGCCTGGGAATACAACTTTGAATCTGCTCCGTTGGGGCCATCTTTGCCTATCAAATTGCACAAACGACGTTCTTCGCCATCACAACATCAACAACATGGTCGATCGGCCGAACAAGACGAAAACGTTGACAATGTCCAAACATACCAGGACGAAAGAAAACATCTTAAAGACAATCCGGATAGCATGACATCCGCCCGGAGTACTCAGGGCAATCAACAGACATGCTATTACAACATCAATACCACTGTTATTATTAAAACCAACAGGTCTTTGAGTGCTGGAGCAAAATTCGTTAAATATGTCCAAGCAGAAAATAGTATCGAATGTGCAAGACGATGTTGTGATACGCCCGGTTGTAATCAAGCCATTTTCGAAAACAAGGTAAATAAATACACTAGTTTTGGTGAATATTTTATACAGTTACACACATACTCACACACATATATATAATTTTCAAAGTCTGGAATCCCAACCGCTATTTTTTTTTATCAATCTTGAAACGTTTTATAAATACAAAATATTTCATTACTTTTATATTAGTCTTTCCATATTAAGACAAATCTCCCTCATTCTTGATGTTTAATGATTGCTTTTTGTTTAAAAAATCGTTCAAAATAGATTTTCAATATTAAAATCCGAGAAGTTACAAGTTGTTTCTGTCATGGCTCATCTAGTAGTGATGATATTACTGTTATTTTATTTATTTATTTATTTTCATTGCCACGATTTCTAAATTTTGAGAAATTCTAATTCATACTTTGGGATATTGAATTAAGATGTTATTCAAATATATATATTTGAAAATTCATTACGAATGTGATGAATATGTTTCGATTTTTGAATTCTAAATGTAAGAAAAACCTTGAATTTTGATTTAATAAATTTAATTATTTTCTTTTTTACTTCTTTTAATAGTTGTAGGGAATTTGATCCACCTCGAAATTTGTGATAAAATCAATGATATTATAAAAAAGAATAAATAAATAATAATAATAATAATGTTTGGAAAACGTTAATTTAAAAAAAACAACATTATGATCAAGAATAAAAGAAAAAGAAGACTTGTTTTGTTTGATGATATAACATTGAATAATGCATATTTTTAGATTATCGTGATTATGTCTACACACACATTTAGACATTTAAAAAAATTATAGTTTTGGTGTAAATAATGATGATATTTATTAACTTTGTCGGTTTCAGTCGTCCAGGTTTTTAAATTTTTAATTAATATTTTTTATTAAGAAATGCTTTGTGCAAGATTTTCACATCTGATGAATTCAACTTTAGATTAAATCTTTACTTTTTTTGTTGGTCTATATGATTCCTTTTTACTTTCGTATTTTTTCTGTGCTCATAAAATAGTATTGTTTCGATCTTTTGCACTGAATTCTTTTTAACGGAGATCAATATTATATCCGTTATCCAATATTATTTTTTAACATTTGAAATTACAAAGGGGACACATCATGGCTCATCATGAATGAATAAAATAAAAATAAAAAGTCAAATCAATCGTGACTGGGTTTGTTCAGATTATTTGTGCATCAAACCCCTGGAAAAAATTCAATATCCCATGATCATTGAAGTTTTTTTTAAGCTCTTATTCGGTTAAATTACTCAGAATTAACATCGAGTAACAGACGTGGCTCATCCGGTTATTTCTGTTTTTTTTTATGCTTGGTTGCAAGGTTAAAAATCTGGGCATGTAAACCTTAAGCAAGGTTGTTATTAATTTTTATTTTGTAGAATTGTGTGTTTAATATATAAGTCTACTTAGATATATTTAAAAGAATATCTAACACTTCACTAGTGTTTCTTTACTACTACTACTACAGTAGTAAACTCAATGATACCTTTTCTTTCTTTTTTAAAATTCGAACCCTGGCATTTTAAAAAGTAAATGAAGAGCAATTGTTTATTATTTTCTTTACATTTTGTTTTCACTAAGTGACAGGCAATACGTGTTTATTACCACTTGGATTCACTAAAAATCGTATGATGTGATGATCCTTCACTTATTTCGGTGTGTAGAGAGAGAGAGAGAGAGAGAGATTTAAACCTGTTTAGATGTGTAAACAGTTACAACCTACACAATTATTATAAGGATTGTATGGAGAACTAAGAAAATCCTGATTGAATAACTGAAGCATAGCTGTTAGAGAAAAGTGAGCTGGTTCTTTAAAACTACTTTGCTTGTGTAAAAGAAAAAAGAGGAAAGTAAATCATTAATTAAATAATTGATGATTACTTTATTATTGAAACCCGAGGAAAGAAATATTTTTTTATACAAACATTTTCTTTTTCGTGGAATGTTGAATTTCAATGAAGTTGATATTTATTTACATTCACGGAAAGATTTATTGTTTAAGTTATGTTTAATATAACGTCACCCCTTAACTTATTCTGTTATGAAAAATCATTTCTTTGTCGATTTTTAAGGGAAAAAATTGTCTCTTCTCTTGAAATATGAAAAAAAGAATACATAAATATTTGCTTATTTTATTTTTGAAAAATAAGCAAATATTAGTGTATTCTTTGAAAAATAAAATCTTTTACGTAAAGTGATGTACTCTTATTATATTCACTCCAGTTTTAACTGATGTTTGAGTGACAGCAAATCTCTTCGAAGTATTTTAACTGATTTTAATAGTGCTGTGGTTTGGATAGTCTCGAATCTTCCTCTGATCACCAATTTACCCAAATCTCTTTTCTTGGCTTTTAGGGACCATTTCAAGGGCACCATCTTCAATTATTATTTTTAAAAAATATTTTATTATTTTTTTTATTTTACATCAGTTTTAGCTGATAGTCTTTCATTGGAGTTTGAGTGACTGCAAGTCTCCAGGACTCTTCTCAGTATTCTGGCCGTTCTCAATAATGTTGTAGTTTGGAATGTCTCCACTCGTCCTCCTACCTCCTAGTCTTCCAGTCCCTTTAATAATCCCTTGTTGACTGTATTATTATTATTATTATTATTATTATTATTAGTGTGTGTGTGTGTATTCAAATGAAAAACTACATTGGTATTCTTAGTTTTATCAAAAGGGAGAAATAAAATCTTGCTTCAAATGATACTATAATGGTTTACGTTTAACAAGTCATTTAACCAGATTAGTTTTATTCTCACTGGGTGTCCCATACTTCTGTCCTAAGCTAAACTTCGTAAATAACTACTTTAATCACACTATTAACTTACTATACACAGGGTTTCAAACATTTTACATTTGTAAATATATTTTTTTGTTTTTTAAAAGGAAAAAGTTTGCGTATAAAAAAGAAAAATTTATGTGTGTATAGATTTTACTTGACATCTACTAGGCTTAGCTAGTTTGGCACATGGACAGAAATACGGTACATTCAATAAGAATTGAATTCACTAACAATAACCAAACTCACAACATAGAAAGTGTCCTGGGTTAACTTAACGGTTCATTAGTTTTGCTCTCGTTTAAAATGAAATTTTCTTTCTCTAGTTGTGTAAAAATTAAAAAGAGTTTAAAAAACTACTGTTCAATTAGTTTAAAACATGTGCACAGCATAAGTAAACTTAGGATTTTTTCCTCCGAATAAGTATTTAGAATACCATTATTGTTACAAAAGGTAAAAATCTACAATTTGAATTTTGACAATGGATCAAAAACTTAAAATTGAATTTGATAATATAATTTAAAAAAAAAACCCTCTTACATTCGTTATTTTTCAGTTGTTAATCGACACCGACAAGAAATTTGTCCGCAAAGAAGAAAAAAGTGGAAGTTATTTTTATTTTTTATAATATTTATAATTTATTTACTCCAATCAATTTAATCATAAAAGGCAAAACAAAACAATTTGTTTATTCTGACACCTGAGCTTAGAAGTAAAAAAATTTCTGGAAAACATAATCCTCTTCAATAAACTTTTTTGATTTTTTTGTTTGTCAAGGTCTTGTCCAAAACAGATAAGTTGTTCATATTTCAATTTGCATTTAAATTTATTACATTTGTTTTGCTTTCGTAATTATTTGTACGATTTACTATTATTAATGATAGCAAATTGTAATTTTTCTTTTATTCTACAAAACTGAAGTGAATCTGAAAAGTAGGAAAACAATTCATTGACCAATAATGACTTAGGATATTTCTAAAAAAAATGAAAATAAAATAAACTTATATTTAAAAAAGAAGTTAGAAAAGTTAAATGTGAAAATGAATTAAATAATGACACATTAATATCAGTGATTCTTAAATGTTTATTTTTATTCAATCGTTTTGTCATTTTTATTTTTGTTTCTTAATAAAAATGGTTCACCTAACCCAAATATTTTCGAAATAGGATTTTAAAACGATCCCACTAAAGTCATGACAAGATTTTTTATGGTCTTCTTTCTAAAATAATTTTTAAATGTGATTTTTTTCTTTCTTAAATCATAAAACAAATGAGTAAAAATTTGCTTTATCAAATTTTTTGCTTTTATAGCATTCTTGTACTCTGTCTTTCAAGAAAAAATTCAAACTTAAATTATTTAAAATGGTTTTCTTACCAAATGTAAAAGTACATTTGTCAACAACTATTTGGACATCACATTTTATTTGTATATTTTGTACTTTGTTTGAAAGTAAATGTATTTGAAAGAGGCAAGGTGGACCTTACCCTGTTAACAGTAGAGAGAGAGAGAGAGAGAGAGGTTCTGAATTGCAGCATCAGGAAAATATAAATTTTTTAAAAACAATTGATTGAGCATGTATTATATGCGATTTTATTTCCTTTTAAAAAAATATGTACATTTTTTAAAAAGTGGGCACAAGGTCTGAAATGTTATGATTTACGGTTATCGGTGTTGGTTCCCTAAGCTTCTAAGGAGACAATCATTTGGAGGTTGCAGGTTCAATCCCGACTGCAGGCGAGTAACAATACAGGAATACTTAACACTTGTACCCGGTTATGTTTAATGGAATCAGAACAGGTGACCCTCGTGAATTCAATAAAGGACGTAGTTCGAAGTTCCGTGAAGGTTCCCGAGTTCGACAAACACCTGAAGAAGGCCGGGGGATATATCAGCCAAAACGTTGTGGAAATAACAATAAAAATGAAGATAATAGTCCGAAAACCCTTAATGATAAAAATCATCAAGCTTCGTCTCAGAAATTTAGACAACTAATAAACAAAATTTAATTATCCATGAAATTCTCTTTAAAGATTATTCACCTGCACTTTTATTAAAACAAAACAATTATAGAATGTTTGAATGGAGGCATGACAACAAAACAATTAGAAAATGATAAGTGGGGGCATGACAACAAAATGATTGAATGGGGGCATGACAATAAAACAACAACAAAATAAGGAAAAATGTATCTCCAAAAGAAATCTCATCTTTTATTATTTTAGATATTGAAAATTTTATTAAAATTCATTAATTATCTGATTTTGGGGGAATATTTGAAAAAAAACAGTGTACATTCCTATTATTTACAAAGTTAAAAAACTGAATGGTCCCAAAAAAGCTTTCTGCCTAAAAATCAAGTCCTCTTGAGTTATATTTATGATTGCATATAGGTTAATTATACAATTATCATAACAATGATGTTGAAATTTTTTTTTTTTTTTTTTAAGTAAAAATATTTTCTAAACTTAAAAGAATTGTTTTCTTCACAGGATTGTGACTTGAAACATTGTGTAGCTGACATGCAGTTAATTAGACCTTTTATATGTATAAGGTTTTGTGAAACATTTATTATTCATTTAATGTAATTTACTCAAAGTAATTAATATGTAATTGAATTAATTTCCAATTAATGATTTAATTATAATTTTTCAGTACTGAAAGGAAACAATGTTTATTGAATTAATGACAGTTTAATCTTTGGTGTCAATTTTTTTTTTTAATTCTGCAGAGTTGGACTTCTTGTTGATCTCATTTTATATTTAAGCAAACAAAAAACTTAACCTCTAACTTATTAACTAGCTGTTTCTAGTCAATATAAATTGATTTAATCTATTATTTAAATATATTCAATTTATCTGTGTCAAGATTAAAAGTTTTTATTAGTTTGATTTACTGAATTTTTAGGATTTACCTCTGTTAATAGTAGTAAGACTGTTGAGGATATAAAAATAACACTAGAAACACACTGAATTATTGCAAACATCAGTAAATATCTAACCTACTTGCCCTCATTTCCATTGTAGTTCAAATACACATTCTCTGTATGTGTATATTTATATAAGCATCTATTCTAATGGTAATAAATATCCAAGCTTCTTGTCCCCTTTTCCATTGAAGTTCAAATACATATTCTATGTGATCAATTTCTAATACTCAAGCTTATTAATAAATATCTTCTTTTAAACTTGAGGTCATCAAAGATATAAAGTTCTTATTCAGTTATAAATTGAGTCAGTTTGGTAATTTATCTAGTCAAATACAAATTTATTTGAACACATAAAACATATCAATTTTATTAATTTACTGTAATCTATGGCTTAGTCTTAAGTGCTTCTCAGACTTAAATAATCTCACAATTTTTAATTTGTACTATACTAGTGTATACTCACACTTGATATACTTGTGTATCGGCCAATCTTTGATTTATGATCACAAAATCATTGATTTATTGAATCAATTTATTTTAAGCTAAGTATTTGTCTTAGTCTGTCATATGATATTTGAATTTCAACCTTTAAAAATGATTACTTATGTGTAGGTTGGTACTAATTTTCTCCTGAAAATTAGTGGATTACAGCAGATTTGAATTGTTTTCCTTCTCCTAGACTGATTTTATCAAGGCTAAAAAGCCCATTTTGCTCTACTATTTACCTATAGTTAGAAAGAGAAAAGATGGATTTATGTCTTTTCAAATAGCATTAGTGTGAAGTGAAACATATACTTGTTTAGGACTCAAACTTTAATTGCACAGCCCATTTCTTTACAATGATAATTGTTACACCACACTATTATGTATACAAAAATATACATAATAGCAATATATATATATGTGTGTGTGTTTTGTGTGGTTGAGTTTTATGTAATATCAACTTTTGTGAGTTGTTTAATGCCAAATCATGTTTTATATATATATATATATATATATATATATATATATATATATATATATATATGGTTTGAAAGTAAATAGTTTGTAGGTAACATTTTTAAACGAGCCAGAGCTCATTTGTTTGCACACTGATAAATGATTTCAAGTATTATTATTTAACATTAGTAATTCTAGTTAGGTTAGGTTTATTGGCTTATTAGGATATCAACCCTTGATGGCTATTTCATGCCAAAGCATCTATTCTGATGGCAAACAAAATTGTAACACTGAAGGACAATTCTGATTTTGACTTGCATACTTGTATGTACATGTGTGGCTAAGTATTGTTGACACTACACTCCTTATTTTAGAACCTATGCACATATTAATCTATATCAATGTGATCATTTACTGTAATTGAGCCATATTACCTGTATATTTTATCTTAAGTAAATTCAAATACACATTCCATTTATTGCAATTTTCCATCAGTATTTATAACTTCATGTGATTGTTTACCTTTATCAGTGTGCATTTAAAACAAGAAATACAAAGTGAGCATAAAATCCTTTCCTCTTTATGTAGAATCACAATTATCAAAATGATATCATTTTAATGATTATGAACACAGAAAAAGCCCTAATTGGTCTACATATTGTAAGTTTTGTTTCTATCCAACATAGTTTTAGTATATAGAATTTTAAGCTTGTCCTTTATTTTAATTTTGACATATGTAACCTCGTTATTCATATTTACCAACCCCTCTGCTCGGGTTGGATATGACGCAAGGTCAATTTTTAAGCGGAGTTTAACAGGTTTGAATTCAGAGTTTTCCTTCTCCTAGACTAGTTGCCTCACCAAGACTGAAGAACTCAGTCTGCCCTACTATTTACCCATAGCAGGAGGGAGAATAATTGGATTCATACCTTTCCCAAGGGTATTAGTGCTATGTGAAATGCTATCAGTCTTGTCCAGGATTTTGAACTTGTGTCACCGTGTTCATTTCCTACGATGATAACCATTACACCACAGGCACCTAGTAACCTGGTTATTAACACTAACATATATAGTTTATTTTTTCTAGTTGATGTTTTTTTTACATTCTTAGAATTTTAGAAGTCCTTTTCATAAAATATTTGTTAGTAGACATGAACAAAGATGTTGTATGAAGCAGTAATGAAGTAATGTTCTTTTGGCAAACAGATCCATGTAACCTTTTTTAGCTACTTACACTTTGGTTTATCATTTAATCCACACAGCAATTTTACTTTTATATTTCCTTCAGGAATGTTTAAGCAAATGCTACTTTCAATCCATTGGTTGTTAATAATATATAATAGTTGCAAATTATATGCTTATATAATTAGTCATAATAGTAGCAACAATTATAGTTGTTTTGTTAGAGGTTGGATTTACTTATTGTTTTCTCTCTTTTTATTTCTTTATTTTTTTTCTCAGTCAGTTACAGTGGTAATACACACACAAGCTCTATATGTGTATGTGTGCACTCAAAATGTATCTAAACTAAAACTGTATTTATTAACACAGAAATGAACAAAGAATGAAACATTCATTTTCTTCTAAATAATTCTCTTGGCATGTATTTATCCAACTCCTCTGTCACTGGCGCGATGGAAAACAAGGTCAATTTTTAACCAGAATATACAGCTGTATAATATAATAATAATGCATTAATCTTACATAATTATATATATACATGTGTGTGTGTGTGTGTGTGTATATATATATATATATATATATATATATATATATATATATATATATATATATATTCTGTGTTCATTTGTGCCTTGCTAAGTGCAGTTTCAGTTTTGATACATTTTGAATGCACCAAAACTGGAAATAAATTTGACACTATGAAAATGTATAGAAATGAAAAAACAGTCTTCAGAGAATGGTTTTATTTGTAGAAATATTTGCCAGTGTTAAACATTTCAGTTTTTAGACCTTCATTAGGGTGTGTAAGTTACTAAATAAAACTAGAGATGAGAAAATTTTTAAACTTCTACTTCCACTGGTAGTGATCTATTTCAAATTTGTGATGCAACTAGCATTCCAAAATTTTATTAAAAAAATTCATATCATATCATATCTATCTATTATTAACATTTCATGGTATATCCATACTTTTTTTTATCATTGTTGATCTTCTTTCTATTCCTGTCTATTTAATTTGACTATTTTTTTTATCTATCCATCTATAAAATAGATGGATAGATAAAAAAAATAGTCAAATTAAATTATATATATATAAACAGTGAAGCCAAATTATTTTAAATAAGGGATTTTGTATCTTTTCTGCACAAATCTGACCAAATTTTTAAATGATGAATTTGACTCTATAGAAAATTCTTTCATGCAAACTCAATATCCTAAATCTTTCTTACAATATGGCAAAATAAAAGCTTTCAAAATTTACAAACATAAATGTTCTCCAGAAATTCAAATCAATAATTTTTGAAATAATACTGCATTACATAGCTATATCATTTCACCCAACAATACAACCACAAATATAATTGAAAAAAAACCTAAACAACCTTGGAATTAAAACAGCCACTAATTCGTCAAAAACAATTACTAATAAAAATAACAATACTCACATTGAAACCAGAGCAGAGGTGTATCAAATTCTATGTTTAGATTGTAATAAAAAAAATATGTTGGTGAAACTTGCTGTAGTCTTAGAAAATGAATTTACAAGCACAAAAGACTTAGAAGAGCAGATATTAATGATCATTTGATCAAATATAATTAAGAACCTAATCACAGCTTCAATTCTAAAGATTCCAAGATGTTACTTTACATACATAATAAAAAAATGCCAGATAATTGTTGAATCTTGTAACATTTCAACCTACAATGCTATCAAACAGAGATTGGGTTTTTCCAATGTGTTTCCTTATTTGGTCAGATTGATGCTGAAAAGTTACAAAATTCTTTATCTAAAATAAATCTGCTACACTGTTTATATATATATATATATATATATATATATATATATATATATAATTTAGAAAGATAGATAAACAGATAGTAGGAATTAAACAGGAACTATAAATCTTAGGATTTTGAAGTAAAAATATCAAAATTTTAAAGGAGCACTTTTTGTGATATGATAAATCACCATGCAAATATTTTCAGTAAAAAAAAATAGTTTTCAGCTGTATATTCAATCTCCAAAAAGGGCACTGGAAACTTTTAGACATACTTAGTAAAATAAAGTGGTTTGGATGGTCTCTATTTATATTCTAATCTCTAGTTTCCTTTGTCTTTTTCCAGGCCTTTGGGAATTGTTCCAAGGGCACCAACTACAATGGGTATCCCTGTCACTTTCATGTTCCACAATTATTTCAGCTCTTTGACAAGATCCAAGTATTTGCCTACCTTTTCACTTTCTTTTATTTTCATGCTATAATGGACAAATTCTTTTCTTATTAATCTACACTTGGTCTGATCTTCAGGCTGGGATTAGGTGATCCATTTGTATCTCAAAGTTCCAGAGAATTTTCTAAGTCTCATTTCCTAGAACAGATTCTGGTTTGTGCATATACCATTTGTCATCATGGTCAAATTTTGGCCTCTTGTATAATTCCCACTAGATCACATTTCCCACCCAGTCATGTCTACATTAGTATTCCTTTTGTGCCATTTTACTACATTTGTTTATTATGTGATTAACTGTTACATCTCTGTCACCACATAACCTGCACTTGCTATTATGTCATCTATTAGCAATTGATATTCTGTTGCGTTTATTATATTTTTCTAGAAAACTGTAAACAAAGGCATGTTTGCATGTTTGTGATAAGTCTGTAACCTGAAACATTGTTTATAAGCTGAATTTTATCTGAAATTTTTATTCTATAAAGTTTGATTTATGAGATAAATAACTCCAGAATTTCTTGCATTGATAAATAAGGGGATTATATTGAAAAACAATTTTTGTAACAATGCTTTCTTTCATCCTCATTTCATGTTTTTTTATTGTGTAAAAATACTTTTTTTTCAACATTAGACTGCAGACGTTTTAATGTACCAGTGTGTGTGTGTGTGTGTGTATTTATTCATTCTTGTAAATTCCTCTGTCCATAAGTTTCTCTCTTTCTCTACACATTGATTTTTGCACCCACAAGCATTAATTAGCTTCAGACGAACATTAAAAATTTTTTTTTTAAATTAGAAACATTTTTTTTTGCATTTTAAACTTGATTTATTATTCATCTGTTTAAACACTGATAATTAATGATGAAAGAAGAGGCCTGATTATTATCACTATTTTGTGAATTGATGCTTGGCCTTCATTTCTTTATCACTAATGCAGGATGTTTACTCTTTCAGTATTATTCCATGGACAAAAGTCAACATATGTGAGGATCTGTCATAGTTCAGATCAGATACGATAAGCATCATCATTTTGTAGTTGTTGGAAGCTGAAACAAGTTAGTGTGTGTGTGTGTGTGTGTGTTGAAGAAAACAAGATTAAGTTATTAATTTTCATAATTTTTCTTGAATAGTTTTTATGCTGATTACTTTTCAGCCAGACAAATTGATTATAATAAAAGGGATTTGGAATTTGCATTTTTTTTTTGTCTATTTGGGAGGCACAAAAACTCTCGAATAGAATTGAAATATACTTTTTTAGTACAATAGGATCTCAAGAACAAGTGACATTTATTTATTTATTCATTTGATAAAATTGAATAAAGGATATAAGTATTTGTGAATTATTAAAACATGTGAAGAATTGATAAAATAATACAATAATTGAGCCTGGGTAATCAAGCCAGAAAACAAAAATCAATTTATAATGAACTGTTTTATGAAATTGATAGGGGAGAAAGAAAGAAAAGATGACTTATCTCAATTAAGATACAAAAGTTTTTGATTAAACACATCAAACACTGCCTGTCATCTTTTTTTTGTTGTTTGAGATATTGATCTCTCCAAGTTTTATATATACTTTATCATCAATTAGAAGTGATTATAGATAAAACTTATCTTAACAACAAAAAAGGTTTGGGTCAGGGTTTCAGAAGCTTATTATTGTTATTAGTAGTACTTTTCTTAAAAATGCTTTACCCGATTGACAGAGCTTAGACTCCCACCCAGTGGTGTTCTGAGTATTACACAAAACAGCATCTGACGGTGAGAATCCAGTTCTGGAGCTCTGAGGAGTGTGGAGTATCTCTTCATTGTCATTACTCTTTGTTCCACTCTAACCTGGAGTGCAAGTGTTTGTTCGGGTCCCATCTGTGTGTCAAATAGATATTTGAAAATTATTAGTATTTGATAGTAATGCTTGATACTATGTAAGTGCAAATTATTTGTATTAAGAATAATTACTTTAAATTGTTTACTAAGGATTATTAATATTATTTACTTGAAACCATATAATTGTGTGCAAATTATTTGTATTAAATAGGAATACTTGATATCATATAACTGTGCAAAAAAATCAATAAAAACAACTGCACAGAAAATATAAATGTACACCGAATACAATTCCCTAACCTCCAGAGATGAGTTGACCTGGTGTTAAAATTTGTTAATCATTTTAAAAATGCTGGCTTGGCTCAGTGATTGGTTTGTGTCTTTTCAGATAAAGAATAATTTTTTATTTTGCAATTTCACAAGACTTGAAATGATGTCTTGAATTTTTTTGTTTAAGTGTTGCAATCATTTTACTTAGTAATTATGTTGGTAGGCTGTGGTAATTTAATTTTTGCCATGTATCTTAAAATTTTTTAGTATATCTTTATAAATAAACAAAAATTTATGTATTTCTTCAGGCTGTAAAAACAGTCTACTTTAATATTGTGGAATAAACGGAAAAAAAATGTCAGATATATAATTATCAGGAAATAATGTCACCAGTTTATTTTTTGTTGTTTCTCTTATAGTATGTCAGCTCTTTCAAAAACTATTTTAAAAACTTTGTAAATAAAACCTTTTTCACCAAAATTTTTCTCTTGCTGATGACCTAAGGTTGAAACTCGTTGAGATCAATAAAAAATAAAAATAACATAAAAGAAATATTACTATTTGTCTTATCACTTTTGGTTGGTTGGTGTTTCATGACATTAATCCTTATGGATTATTTAATGCCAAATCTTATATATGATTTGTAAGCAAATACTTTGTAAGTAACAATATTTTTAAACAAGTTAAAACTCATTTGTTTGCACACTTCAATGGTTTCAAGCGTTGCTACCTAATACCAATAATTCTATTCAATATCATTTGTTTGCTCTCAGTTAAAAAGGTTCAAAATATTGATATCTCAATGCAGTTAACCTTCAGCCACTGCCTTCTTGCACCTTTAAGGTAAAATTGGATTAGGTACTTTTTTGCCACAACAGTAATTTGAAGAATATGGTTGGGACAATTATCTAGGTGCTTGGGCTTGACAAGACCACCCATCTAGCCCAGTAAGAGTTGAAGTGGAATGTTGCAGAGGTTACACAACCAATTTAGTTGTGAGGTGGTGGACTACTCAGTTAACAGGATCTTGTCCTGAAGCATCATGGGGTCACAACTCATGGCCAACAGGTAGCCTCATGTGGATGGTACTCATCTGTAGAAGTGCAGTCAGCATATTCAACAGCCCCAGGCAATGATGTAGTTTTATGTAAATAATATTAATTATATAGTTTGCTATATTCATAAATACAGTGCTCAATATTGGTGATAGAGCATATGTAAATCTAAGTTAGGATAGCATAAACAGTGCTTGGTGACGGTCAGTTTCTAACCGATGTGATCATCAGATATATAACTGTATTCTGAATATTCATGATACAAACAGGTTTGTCAGTTTCTGAAAAGCAAATTTTAGATGATTTAAATAAATCTAAATTAAGTTTTGTTATGTGCATTGAATTTTCATTCTATCATGAAGTAATGAAGTTGAAATGGAACACAATATTGTTGAGACTGTAAAGTAACCTCATTGTTCATTTTTATGTTTGAATAAATAAATAGATATATAGTCAGTGTCCTCTCTTGCTGCACCTGGGAATCGGATTGATAAAAAATATATGGTTGACTCTGTGTGATTTCAAAACTTAAATGTGGTCCATTCAAAAGGAGATTTACACATGGTCAAATAAGGACAAAGCATGTCATGTGACTTTAGGTCTGTCAGGTTTATATGGCTTTGACCATAAAAATATTAAATGACCAGGCACAAGTTTAAGACAGTCAAGGTTAAAGAGAGGGATGTTAATACATTCCTGACTTTCCATTCAGTCAAAAGAGATCAAATGAAATAGCTTTTATGCTTAACTAAAAAGAAATCTTGTTTGATTTGGTTTTCTCTCCAGCCAACATCTCTATCCTGGATCCCCAGCCTTTTCATCCTGAGGGCTACAAAGCTTAATTCAGGAGGGTCTGGGGTTGCATTCTTAAAAGGACAGACAAAAACTGCTCAGTTCACAAAGTAGCAATCATAATTTATTAATGAGACATCTGATGTTGTTTGTAATTGAAAAAAAAATTAACTGGGTTAAATGAAGAGTTTGACAAAAAGAAAACATCAGACAAGCATATTCTTGGCATGCTTCACAGAGTTATGTAGTATCAAATATGCTCACTATTTACTGAGTTTGGGTGATAAGGATGGGGAATCATCCAGATAGAAGCACATGACTTTTATAGAAATTGAGGATGTGGCAAGCAAGAAACTTAGATTTTAAATCTTCTGAATGCTGAAGATCAATGAGTTTCATCTACACTTGTAATGCGCTTCACAATCAACATTAAAAGGCAAAGGGAAAATTTTGAAAGTTGGGTGAAGGGCCACGAGGATGAGCCTCAAGGGTCTTACAGTTAGCACCTTCCTATGGTTTTGAATTTAGTTTTTCCTTCTCCTAGACTAGTTGCTTTACCAAAGCTAAAAAGCCTAGTCTATCCTACTATGTACCCATGATTGGTGGTGAGAAGAGAGGGATTCCTGCCTTTCTCAAGGACAGAGAAAATTTTGAAAATCAGGTTCAGGGCTGTCGGTTAGGGACCCCTGGTTTGTATTATAATGATCTTGTTTTTTGTATTTATGTTGCTGTAGTCCAACAAAAACAGCACATTATAAAGAGATATTTTTTTAGTATAATAGTGTTAAAATGTTCTAATTTTTCCTAATTCTCACTCTGTATAACAAGTTATAAACTAAATTAAAAACACTACTATTTTGATAGAATTATAATGTTTAGTAAAGTGTATTTATGTCAGATTAACGTGTTAAATTGATTTTGTTGCTAAAATTGTTTGTTTTGCACATGCATTAGTTTCAGTAAATTTTCATTTACTTTTCCAAGCATGAAGAACAATTTTTTTTTTTTCTCAAATATTTTTCACTTGGTAACTCAAACTATTGCTTATGATTGTGCAATGGAAATCTTAGTAATTGAGATGGTTTTAAATCATTAATAATTTATCTGAATTAATAATAATAGTAAACAAACAGTTTTATTATGAATGTAAAATGAGATTTGATCAATATAAACTGTTATTGGTTAATGTCAAAAAAAAAAAGAAAAACAAACAAAAACCCGGATGTATTGTAACTGCTGCAATAATGCATCATTTATATGATAATTTGGAATGATTTAAGTTTGATAGGATTTATTCACTTTCTGATGAGGCTGAATTAGGACACAAAGTCAAGTTTATTGTACATAGTTCTGGTAATTGTTCAGTCCTTTGGGTATTTCCTGCTCTTTTTTTTTTTTTTTTTTTTTTTTTGTAATATCCCCAATGTCAGAGATAGATCCCTGTCCTTATCCTTTAAATGCAATGGGAAAAGTTTAATTTGAGGGGGTTGTCTCTTTTAACTGGAGTTTACTGCTGCTGCATTTTTTTTTTCTTTTTTTGTTTTTTTTAAAATCCTAATTAGAGGAAGAAGAGATATAATTTGAAATTTGATATCTGCATTCTAATGATTGAAAATAAAACAATTTTCAGTGTGCATTTTGACCTAAGCTTAGTCCATAGTAAATTCTTTTTTCCTGATAACAAGGTTATGAGAAGGAAAATTCTGAATTCAAATCAGCTGTATTGATTTTGTGTTGCATCCTGCTTGTGGTTGAATGGTTAGGTAAATACTAAGGAAAACTCAAACTAGAATGGATATATTTACTATCCAAATATTTTTTGTTTTTCATTTTTCATTCCTCACATTGGAAGAAAAGCCAGCAGTTATTATGAATTAGAAATAGTTGATATTTTATGTATTGGATTTAATAAACACTAATTGAAAAAGAAAAGAAAATTAGTCAGTGTTACTTCACATATATTCTCTAAATTTTAAATTTCCAAAATAAGAAATATGATAATTTTTTTCCCTCCAAAATTTTATTTGGTAAATACAAAATTAGATACCTTTTTAAAAAATTCAGAAATACATTTTCTGAAGATACTGAGATCTTTTGATTCATTTTTTTTTCTCTGATCCAACTGGAACAGCTACTCTCTCTCTCTCTATGTATCTTTCTTTCAAATTATAATTTTTCTCTTTAATTCTGTATTGGAAAAATTTCAAGGTCAATTTGTATATTCAAATGATAAAGAAAAGAATTCCTGCTGTAATGTCTTGTTGTTTCTGCAGTATTAATAGAAATGCATATGACTGTAAACCTCCTCACACCACTATGGCATTCATAGACATTCCTCTTTTTTTTTCTTTACATGTATATTCTTTTTAGCATTAAGAGGATATATGCAAATCCATCTGAGTCTTAAATTCAACTCGGTTTAATGCTTTCTATGAATTCAATTTTACTTGAATTTATATCAACATCCATCAGTAGGCCACACATACACACATATATATTTGTAGTAATTTTTCTTTTTGCTGTCTTCTGAAAATAATAGAGGTTAAAGTAATCTCTAACAATAATTTGATTTCAATTTATTTGTTGGTACAAATTTTGCATTATATATATATATATATATATATATATATATATAGTCTATAATAATAAACATAGAGTGAATGAATTAAGAACTTACAAAATTAATGATATAGCCATATAAATAACCCAGCAGCATAAATTCAACTGCCTTACAAGCTAGATCACTCTTCCCATCATACCCCACACAACAGTATATAAAGAGATACCTTCAATGTGAAAACCTATTGGACTGATGATTGCATAGGCTAGAAACTATCACCAAGTGCCATTGATTCTGTCTCTACACTTTTTAAACTTATGCTTGTGTGTGTGTCTACATAGAATTTCTGTAATTTCTGATGAGATTACTTATGTATGGATTGGTTCTTCAGCCAACAATTAGTGTAGTATCTGTGCACTCTACCTAGGATCAGAGTGTAGTATTTGTACTCATGAAAATCCTTTGGTTATTTGAAAAACTATATTATATAACATTAAAATATAATAAACATATAAAATTATGATTATTTTAATATAACACTTCAAATCAACAAAATTTGAATTAAAGATTAAAAATGTTACCATAACAATGGAATTTCTCATTACTCTATAGTGAGATGAGTTTGCCTGATCACATATATATATTTATATGTGTGTGTGTGTATTACTGGCCCATTGGCTAAGTGGGTAGAGTGTTAGCCAATTGCTCGGGAGACCAGGGTTCAATCTCAGGTTAAGTCATACGAAAGACTCAAAATATGGAACTTGATGCAGCCTTGCTTAACACTCAGCATTATAAGGTATGGATAAAGGGTAAAGTAGAGCAATCCAGGTAAAGGAGTAGCACCCACCCCTATACCTCGGTGTAGTAGTTAAAGAAAAGGGAGCTTTCAAGTTGCTCTCGACTATGGTTGTCAACTTTACTTATATAAGTATGTTTGTGTGTGTGTTTGTGTGTGATATATATATGTGTGTGTGTGTGTGTGTGTGTGTGATATCTATCTATCTATCTATCTATATATATATATATATACACACACACACACACACACACACACACACACACACATGTATATGGTGTAATGATTATTGTCATATGAAAATGGACTTGACAAGCCAAGTTCAACTCCTGGCTGATACTGTTTGTGTCTCACTTTGTATTCATATCTTTGGGAAAGGTATGAATCAATATTTTCTTCCATCAGCTATGAGTAAATAGTATGGCTGACAAAGCAACTGATCTAAGAGAAAGAAAAACTCTTAATTCAAGACCCAAGGAGAACTTGTGACACTCTGGTACTCTATTTTTCTGTTATCAGCTCATCCAAACAGTGTGGATGGTCCTATATACAAGGTTTCACAACTATAAACAAGTCACTTGTGTAAGTAATCTAATGGTTCACATTTTTAAGTTGATATTGCGTGCTTTAATTAGACACTGAAGACTAATTAAAAGGAACTTACACAAGTCTTTAATTGGAATCATTTTGAGATGAGGCTTCTTAATCTGAGAATTAATCAAAAAATTAATTCTCAAACTTACACCAGTTTTTTTTCAAGTGTTGGTGATAATAGATGCATCTCTTTTTTTATAATTTGTCATAAAAAGTTGCTTTTTAAACTTTTTTTAAAAACAAGTGTTACACTTTGATCCTGGTAAAGAAAAATTTCAAAACAGATTTCTTTTTCTCCTAACATTTAATATCTCATTATTATCCAAAATTAGGAGGTGCTTATAGCATAATGGTTATTGTCGTAGGAAGTGTACTTGGTTCCCCAAGTTCAATGAGATTGTTTTCATTTCATATAGCACTAATACCTTTGGTAAAGGTATGAATCCAACTATTCTCCCTTCAGTTATGGGCAAATAGTCAAACAGACCTTTGACCTTAGTATGGCAATCACTCTTGAAGAATGATGTCTGAATTCAAACCAGACCTTGAGAGACATAGACTTCCCCAGGCTATTTTTGCTCAAGATATGTTACTTGAGTAGTGCTACTAAAGACCAAATCAGATTACGGGATAAGTCTATCATTAGCAAAGTGTGACCCATTGACAAGACATTTATGAATGATAGTGATTACTTTATTTACCTGTACACTGTTCTCAGGTTTGATTTATCTTAACCAAATAAATGGGTTCTCTTTTTTATTTCTTATCAACTTTTTGGGGCATACAATTTTTTTACCGTGTTGACAAAGGTACCACAATAATTTACTATTATTAATACAAATGCAAAGTTTCTAATCCAAGATTTTGGTATTATGTTTCTTAAAGCCAAAATAGCATCAGAAGAATTACCATAATTTGTGGTTATTTGCATATTTTTTATAATGCATCGTTTAGAAAAATCAATTTCTATCAAATAAACTTGGGCATCAACCTCTTTTTGATTCTTCACAAAACCTGCTCTTAGCTTATTTTATTAGCTAATCTCAAAGTTAACTGTGGAAGTTACAGCTTTTTGTTACTATTATCTAGACAAGTCAGTAACTGTGCCAATACCTGTCGGCCGACCCCCACTATCTCAACCAACCAAACTACTCATGGCCATCAGAATCGTCTAGTGGTTTTTCTCATCTCCATGCAGGGGTATTACACATTTCTTTACAGACACACAAAACACAACTGAGAGGGTGGAAGAAAAGAACAAACAAACAAACATGGACTTGGATTAGCTACAAGCGCAAGAGGGGGAATTCTGTGACACTTTTTGTGCATTCTGTGAGCTAACGCGAGCGTGTACTCGAGCAAAAACTCTCACAAAGCCACTAGCAATGCTGATATCTTCTCGCATTGGTTAACCCGGCCTCTGTGGGTCAACAAGTTCTAGCAGCCGCCTTTCTGACTTCTGTTGACTGGCCTCCTCTCTGCCTGACTCTCATCTCCTGACTGTCCTCTCCTGGGACCTTTTGCTGACTGTCTTCTGTCGGATCTTCCTTTCCTCGTCCACTTCCAGTCTCGTGCACAGGCCCTTTGTGTAGGTTTCGCGCCAAAACAGACAAAGGGTTCGTCTGATTGGCACCCACACACACCAACACAACGAATGCCCAATATCGTGTCACAAACTTATGGTTTCTTGTCTGATTATTTTTATGACATGTTAATCCTTGTTGGGTTGTTTTATGTCAAAATCAGTTTTAAAATTATGGTCACCAATTATATGCAATACAAAAATTTATCTTCACAATCCTTTTAAACAGGTAAGCACTTCATTATTTTAAACATATTTGTTTAACCCATAGATGGAACCCTAACAGGTTCTACTACTTTAGGTCAAAGTGGATCTTGGAGTAATAGCAATAAAAGAGATGACTCCCCACTCCCCAAACCTCCAGAACTAGAGCTTCACTATTGTATATGGTTTAGTGTTATACACAGGACATCCTTTTTTGTGGGGGTTCTAATGCAGTTGGCAAATTCTAGGCTTTGCTGACCAGGTATGAGGTAGTGTTATTTGAGAGTGTTTTATCCAATGTTCATTCATATTCAGAAGTCTTCATAAGGTAATTTTTAGAGGTACAAGTGCAGTTATGGATGAAAAAAGTATATTGTGAAACCACAGATATAACCTGTCTTATTCTCCTCCTGGCAAGTTTTTGTTAATCAAGAGAGACCTTTTATTTTGAAAACCCAAAATGATTCTGAGGTGTATTGTAAGATGATGTATAGATTAACTCTGTCTAGATGCAGTAGCAGATCTATTAAAATAATGAAGCTTAAGTTTCTGGGCCCTTAATCCTGGAGAAGCCCCAGAATTTATTTTTACTCCACATTACTTAAAAAGTTTAGGTCTACTTTAGGAGAAAGGGCATATAGAAAATAATATTGATATAATTCAACATAATAGAATAAAAATGTTATTAAAGATCTGAACCTTCCCATAACAATTTGAGCTCCAGGGTCCTCCCAAAATGTAGGTCTAAAACTGGGTAAATTTAGTACTATTTCTGTCCATCTCTGTTCTGAGCTTTTTAGGTTGGATTTAAATAGCATATCTTTTTCTTTTTTAATTTGGTCTCATTGATTAGAAGGTACAATGAAAAGACCGTTTTAATTTGGCCTCCTCTTTGATCAGACTCAGCATTATTTTATTGAACACTTTATCTTTTTGACACTGCTATTTCCAAAAGATCAGTTTCTAATTGCCAATTTAGGAAGTACTTTAAAAAAGACAATATAGAATTCCTTAATATATTTTGGGAAAGAATTGGTATTTATTTGTAAAAAAAATTTATAAATGCCACTTATATGATATTAGTCATAAATCATTGTAGGTTTATTGACACCATTTTTGTTGATAATTTGCCCAGATTGCGTACTATGGATGGCAATAGATCTAATGAAAGAAAATGGTTTTGCACTAAAAAAAAAAAAAAGCAAGAAACAGACAATATCCTGTGGAAACTATTACTGATGCATAATGTGCAGGTGATCTTGTGCTTCTTACAAATACACCTGCTTAAGCCAAATCTCTTCTGTGTAGACTGGAACAAGCCCCAAGAGGCATTGATCTCTATGTGAACTCATATAAAACAGAGTTTATGTGTTTTAATTAAAGTGGTGCCATTTTCACATTAAGTGGTATGCCTTTGAAATTCATCAATCATTTTTTATATCTCTGTAGCAGTGTCAACATATGCATAGTAAAGGCATAGACCTCTATTGACAGGTTATAAGTCATATGGAAATCTGATCTCTCTGATAGAATAAAATGGAAATTCTTTTAAGCTATAGCCATGTCAGTACTACTGTATGGCTGCACCACTTGGACTCTACTGAAACACTTGGAGAAAAAACTAAATGGAAACCATTATTTTGAATGAATCCTGGAAGTAGTAACCCACTGAGCAGCAGTTGTATGTCCACTTACCTCTTATCTCACAAACCATCTAAGTAAGATAAGCAAGACATACTGGGCACTGCTAGATAAACTCAGTAAAGAAAAACACACAACCAACATTCTCCTATGGACTCCTACACATGGACACACCAGTGTTAGCCGACCGGCTAAAAGTTACATTCATTGGCTTTGTGTTGATACTGGATGATGTCTAGAGAACTTATTAAGCATGATGACCAATAGGGATGGATGGCAAGATAGTGAAAGGAATCTGTTTTCTGCATGCATTTATAAGAAGATTAATTCATTGAACTCTGGCACATTTTCATCTTTACCATAAAGCAGGGATCTTAAACTCAAGGAAGCAAAAGGGCCCTTATATCTTGGAGGTGGATAATTGAGTTTGAGAGATATAGGTCTGCAATTTTTACCAATTCCAGTGCAATAAAACTAATAAACTGCTTAGGAGTACTTTTATTCATCAAAATGAATGCATTTGTATAAAATATCTGGGAATATGTGAACTCTTATAAAAGTCCAATGTGAATAAAACTTAAAAAATAATTTTTAATTGAATCTTTTTGGAAAATATTGGTTATAAAAATGGTTCTGCTGCAGGCCACATATTTGAAATCCTTGGTATAAAGATATAGAAAATGCCAATAAAAATGCAAGAATCAAATTCACAATCCCAACAATTTGGGTTTGCTAATAAAAAACACAAAAAAACTCTTTCCTGCTGTCATACAGTTTGGAATTGCTTTTGTAATTGTCTTGGATCATTTGAATAAAATTTATGATCATCCAAAAAACAAATTATTAAGTGGGGAGGAAAAAAAAAAGAAAATCAAAGTTTATTTGCAATTTAGATTTTTTAAAAAAGCCAAGTAAATTTAAACGTTCCTAAATAGATAAAAAGAATTATTATATCATCATAATGTGATTGTCTGACTTCCATGCAATTGGCTAATAATCTATCTGTGGCTCAGAGAAAGGAAATAGCAATTTATGGCTATCTGAGCTTTTAAAAACACTTTGGTCCTTCCTTCCTTTTTCTCTCTTTCTCTCTATCTTTTGACAATTTATCCAAATTTTTTATTATTGCTTTTTTTTACTTGAGATTATTTTAATGTCTGTATTCCCTTTCTAAGAGGATTGGTTGTAAACTTCACATAAGATTAATAGTCAAAATGTGCTATCATAATTACAATTTTCATAAATCAATGCTTCCTCTTATATCTCCAATTGATATTGAAATATCAAATAAACCCATTTATGATATTGTTTTCTGGTGTAATCATTAATAGCATGCAAAATAGAATTTGCAAGCTGAGTTCAAATTCTGGTAGATGCTGTTTACATTCACTTTGCTTTTATGCCAAATCTATCTCTCTCTCTCTAACAAATTGTGGGTAAAATAGTAGAGTATTAACCTTGGTAGGGCAACTTATCTAAGAGAAGGTCAACTAAAAATTCACCCTCACTTCCAACATATAGACTATTGTGACAAAATATGGTCTGCTGCATAGCTTGGAGCAGGCAGTAAGAGCTTTATGTGAATATAAAATAGAGTTCATGTTTTAATCAAGATGGTGTTATCTGATTAATAGACTAGATTATGTATGTATATTTACTTAACCCTCCACATGAGCAGGATATGACACAAGGTCAATTTTCTAGTGGAGTTTAATAGATTTGAATTCAGTTTTCCTTCTTCTAGACTGGTTACCTTACAAGTGTTAAAGTACCTAATCTCCCCTACTATTTTAGCATAGCTGGAGGGAGAATAATTTGATTCATACCCTTCCTAAGCCTATTAGGGCTATATGAAATGCAAATAACTTTGTCTAGGATTTGAACCCTTGATGCTGTGTCCATTTTTTTACAACAGTAGCAGTATCTCATCTACTGAAAGCAATCTCAACATATATGCATAGGTAAGGCATTGACTGCTCTTGACAGGATAAAATAAAATGGGGATTCTTCCAAGCTGTAGCTCTAGATGGGGACTACGTAAACATGCTGTTTTGAACAAATTCTGGAAGAGCAGCACTCTACAAAACAGCAGCTATACAACCACTTACCTCTCTTCTCACAAGAGGATTCAAGAGGTATTTGGTAAAAGACGATTTTAAATCAAAACTCATAAAAATAATAGTAATACGAGGTGATTAAAAAAACATTTTTAAGTTAACAATCTTATGGGAGTACCTTTCGGATATAATTTCAAATAGTCTCTACATGTTCACCATCCCTGTCAACATTCTTGGAATCTCCCACAGGTGACTAAAAAAGATAGTAATATTTATTAAAAAAGCAGAACTGATATTACCGAGACCACCTGGGGAAGATTGCAATAATGTATTGATAGGGATGGTGAACAGGTGGAGACTTTAAAATCACTATATCATAAAGAAACTGCCAGAGAGATGTTATCAATTTTTTTAAACACCCAGAATATTGTCACTTTATTACGAAATTGAATAACTTCTTTCAGTTTTTATACTGGGTTGTTGAGATAATTATTTTTCTTAATGCTGACTTATTTGTAATGTTACAGTTGTTGATGGAAGACTTACAAATTGTGTAGGTATTTTTTTTATTCCAAATATTTTAGATAATACAATGTACAACATGTTTCTATAACCTTTCACTGTTGGAGGATGGTGTCCACAGTGAGTATAATTGTTGAGTAGTAACCCAACCATCTAACACATAGTAAAAAAGAATTTTGCTATTAACTATCTGAGAAAAGAGTCCTTACTTATCAAGTACTTTTGTAAAATAATTTATTATGTTTTCCTTTTATTCTCTTTGACATTATGGGTCTACAGCAGTTTAAATGTTGCTTATGTTTTGATACAAAATTATCATTTCACTCCTTATAACTTTTTCACTCTAGCATTAGCTGGTGGTCTTTCTCTGGAGTTTGAGTGACAACAAGTCTACTCAGATCTCCAGGACTCTTCTGGGTATTCTAGCTGATATTATCAATGCTGTGGTCTGGATGGTCTTGATTCTTCCTTTGATTTCTAATTCTTCCAGTTTTTTGTTTTTTTGCCAAGTCTTTAGGGATCATTCCAAACACATCAACTACAATTGGTATCACCATCACCCTCATGTTTCATAATTCTCAGGTATTTATTACTATTTTATAGTTCTCAGGTGTTTATTACTTTGATGAGATTTCTACTGCAGAGCTTGATTTTGAGAAATTTCATCATTCTTCCTAGGTACTCTTTTTCTTCTTTTTTTTTTTTTTAATTTCATCTCCGTTTGATGGTGTTTGCTCCCAATATTCCTAAGTATTTGCAATTTTCCTACACTTCAAGCGTTCTGATGTTTTCTTGATTTAACAGTTCAGTTCCTTCAATTGTTTCTCTTTTCCCACTCTTTCTTATCAGCATTTTTCAATGCCAAATTCCATTCCTATATTCTGGCTGTATATTCTTATTGCTTGTATCAGGGTTTCCAGTTCTTTTTCATTTTTGACAATTATTATTATTATTATTAGCAGCAGCAGTACAGTTCTTGCCATAAATGATAGGATTATTTAAGTATAGAGCGGCACTTGATCTCTCTCTCCTGTTTCTTTTTTCACTATAACTTTCTATGCTTTAGTAGTCTTATTCTTTTTTGTATCGCTTGTTTTTTCGTGTTTTGCTATCAATTTATTCTTTCTTTATTTTCTTCTTCTCATCCTTTCTTTATTCTGTTTATGTAAGCAATGCCTTGTGTTTTTCATTTTGTAGTAAGACCAGATTGAAAGTAACCTGGTCTTACTACAGAATGTATATGTGTGCACATGTTATATATTATTCTCTTTGTAAAAGTAACATTTAACTACATACAATGTTATTTTTTATTGAATATTTTAGTCTCTTTAACATTAATGTATAAAACAAACTCAATTACACTGGAGTTTAGCACTTTGTTGTACAATGATAGTTTTAGTCCAATGCAAATATACATTATTCTAAAGAAATAATTACAAAAAAACCCTGTATTTTCTTTTTAAAATTGGTGGTTTCATTAACAATTGAATCAATTTCCATTAACTGAATTTTACTTCCGAGAGTTATGTTTCTTGCCATTTTATTTATCTTATTCATATATATTTTGTGTTATTGATTAATAAGATAATACATATTTATTGCTGATAATTTTTGTAGTAAATTAATTATATGATTGCTAGCATAAATGTTTTCTTTTTTTTTTTCTCCCATCTTTCTGATTCCGTGTCTTAAAACCAGATTAAATGAAAACAGCTTCTATCTTTATCATCATTGATATTACATGCCTACTGCTTTGAAAATTTATTTTGTATTAGAAAGTGTAGCCCAGTAGTTATAACATTGCATACTATATGATGTTTTTGTGATGTCTAAAAAAAAAAGAAAAATATCAAAGGTGGGGGTGGGGGTTAAAAAAAAAAAAAGCAAGATTTTTCGAGGTCTGAACATTTTCTAGATGCAATACTTAGCATTGCTTAAAAATGATATGAGAATGTTTTATTGAAATAATTCTTATATAAAACCTACAAAATATAAATATAATGGATGCTATAAATGCGTTACTTTACATTGCATGTGGTTTATGCAATCTTCTGACAGAAATGGGAGGAAAGTGACTAATCAAGCGTCTATATTGTGTGAGGTATAGTCATATGATAAGATGTTAATACACATAGCATTCACATGAAAGAAAAAGTGTGTGTTTTTATATATATATATATATATATATATATATATATATATATATAAGACAGTCTAATCGGAGAATAGATTATAGGATTAGTCACTCAGGTGGTGGATGATACAAAAGAAATTTGTTAGCATATCTACACTTAGATGTCAATTTGCTTTTGTTTAGCCATTTGTTTTCAGCACATATATGTATATGTGTGTGTGTGTATTAAAAAGATTCATGACAAATAAATCACAAAGTGTTTTAAACATTGACAAAAATCCTGATTAGATTCTGCAAATCTCTTTGTTCTGCTTTACATATATGTAGAATCCTTTTCTTCTATTTATTTCTGAACATCCACTCACCATTTGTGAAGCCAATAAAATTTTTTCGTACTTCATTAATAATCTATTTGGGCAGAAATAGCATATTTTACCATCTCTGTTGGCTGGCCTTAGAATATGCCAACTACATCCTTTGCAGAAGAGTAAGATTGACCTCCTACATTGCAAAAAAGGGGTTTACTGGGTATGACACTAAACTGCATTTGATGGTAAGGTTCCAGTTCTAGAGCTTTGGGAAGTGTGGAGTGCCACTTCATTGCCATTACCCTTGGTTCTACTCTGACCCAGAGTTAGGGTCCCATCTATGGGTCTAGATCTGTTTGAAAATTATTTGTATTAAGAACAATTTTTTGAAACTATAATTGTTTTAGAAAATTTTAGCTTTTCTGAATTTTGTGTACATATTTGTAAAAAAAAAAAAAAAAAAAAAAAAAAAAAATCTTTGCTTTACTATCAAAGTAAAATTTAGTCTTTAAAAACTGTAAATTTGATAATTAGTAACCAACTAGCTGAACATATGTGAAGAAAAAACTCTAAAAAGATAAAAATGAAAGGGTATAGGTAAGAATCTGATGTCAAATCTGTGTTCTCCCTTCTCCCATGTCAAGTTACTGGAATTCTTCTGTTGGCAAAATTGTTAAACAACATTGTTAGAAATGTATAAATGAAGAAACCGTCATTTTAAGGTATTGACTGCGCCATGAAAATGAGCATTTGAGATGGTATTAGCTCAGTAAAAATCCATAACAATCCAGGGTAAAAAAAAAAGTCAAAATTTTCCAAGTTTATGTTCATAGATTTTATTCAGTTAACTTTTTTTTTCTTTAAGTTTTATGTGTATATATTTGTAAAAAAATCTTTGCCTTACTATTGAAATAAAATTTAGTTTTTAAGAAATTGGAAATTTGATAATTAGTAACTCACTAAGTGTAAACTGTAAAACTTTTGATTTATTGAAATTTGTTTGATTTTGAATTATCTTAATAGCTAAAATTCAAACGAAAAAAAAAGGCTATATGAGCTTGAATTTAGTTAATTCTTATACAATTTAAAATTTGTAAGTAAATAGTAGCTTTTTATTCTCATAGGAATCCTGTTTTGATGAAAGGGAATTAAGACACCCAAAAGTTTGAAAGTATTTAGAAATAAAAGAAATCCCATTAAAATAAAAATATTTCATTTGCATCAGAAAACTCTGAAACACTTATCTCAGTTTTGTTCATGTGTATGGATAGAATAGGATAATACCACATATAACAGATCAAGCTACAATGAGGTATTTGGACTTTAAAGTTAGGGAAAGCAAGGGTGTTTTTTTTGGGGGGGGGGTCACACCTCCATAAACACCAAGATATCCTGCCCTGGCTGGTCAAAGGATAAATCTCTAAAGGAGGAGAGTATTTTGCAAGCTACGTAAGCGTATGGAAACCACAGGATGCAGCATGGTGGATGTGAATCCAAAGTTGGTTCAACAATGAGCTTCACAATATCCTAGGCAGAAAAACCTCACAGGTCAATGGTCAGGATCAAATAGTTCAGTAAGGAAACTCCTTTTACTCATCTTTAAGGGTGGTGTCTGTTGATAAGAAAATAAAAACAGTCAACAAAAACTACCATGTCTCTTATCTGAACCATGCATCCAGACTGCATTGCTCTTCACATGGGTAAACAAGGGGTGCATTCTACTGAAGTTGAAGCTCTAGTTCCAGTGTTCAAAAATTGAGTCACAGATCCCAATCCCAACTTACTTAGATGCAAAAAACATTGTTAACATAGTGACATCTAACATTAGGACTTTCAACTCAATAAACCAGCATCTAAAGACACAATATAGACATTATATGCATATAAGAACATAGATATTAGTGAACTAGACTTAAAATACTGTGATACGAGTAATAGGTGGACATTTGTTTTGGCTTCTGGATGGAAAAACTCTGTCAATGTTATCATAAGAGGTGTAGGAATGTTTCTCAGTTCATTAAACAGCATAGAGAAAACCCCAAGTAAAAATTATGTATACATTTAATGGCAACCCCCTGTACAATGATTATCTCTTTCTACAGTCCCACCAATGCCAGTGATGAAACTGATATCACCACTTTCTATGACTAGCTATCTTCCTGTATTCAACACATTTCCAAATATAAAGTACTGATCATCAATGAAGATATAAATGCACAAATAAGCAAAGATGAAAATAATAAATTTGGCTTAATAGAAATACAAAACAGAAATGGTGAATATCTAACAGATTTTTCACTCAAGAACTGTCTTTCATGCCTAAACACTAAATTCAAAAAAAAAAAAAGAAGGGAAAACTATGAACCAATACCTATCCAAATAACACTAAAGCATAGCTAGATTATATACTCATACATAAGAAGTGGATAAATAGCGCTGTGACGCTTGTTCTTTTGAAGGAGTATCTTCCGATCACAGAATTGTCACAGCAAAATAACATCTAAGTCTTGGCAGAAATAAGAAACAGTTAAAACCACACATTATAACTAGTCTTCACTTACAAATAAAGATATAAATAATAAATATACAGTAACTGTAAGAAACAAATTAGATACTCTCTAAAAGACATACTTCAAATTACGAATATGAAAACTTCATTACTGCCCACATGGAAGCAGCAGCAGAGTGCATACTAACCAAACCAAAAGCTGAGTGAAGAGTTCCAGGAGAGTCACTAGTAGTTATGAAAAATGAGATATCTTCAAAAAACCACATCCTTAATAAAAGAAACCCAACTAATGCCATCATGTAGAAACTAATGAATGCTCAGAAAGAACGAACCAACAATTATACCAACAAGAGCAATTCAAATACATTCAAAGCGAAGTCAACAAAATTAGAAATTCACAAGATAATCATGAGTATCATGGCGACAGTAAATGAAGTGAGTGGAATGAAGAGCACATCAAGGGCAAAACTAAAAGCTGCCTGCCAAGAAGTAAAGACTTCTGAAGTGGAGAGAACATTTTAAGAATCTGCTTGGAAACTCTCCTGAAATCACTGACAAACCTATCCAAAAAATTACTAATGGCCAACTAGGCCTCAAACTAGGTCAGTTTATGATGGAAGGACTTGATACAGTATGGAAAAAAATTAAAAACAGAAAGGTTGCAGGCCTTGACAAAATACCTTCCAAAATTTGGAAGACAAAATTTGACGACATAATTCTCCACCTATGCAATGCAGTCTTTAAACAAAACGCAACAAAGAAATGAACGAAAGGTTGCATCCTTACCTTCCTCAAAAAAGGTGACCTCAGAGGCATAACTGCTAAAGCTGCTAAGGTTTATAATGCCCTGCTTCTCAATCGTATCTGACTTGAAAGCAAGAAAATTCTTAGAAAGAATGAGAAGAGCTTTTGAGGGAATCTCACAGATTCTAACAATCTATACAATCATTGAAGAAGTTTGAGCAAAGAATCTTTGGGCAATATGACTGTTTGTAGATTTCTTAAAAATATTTGATTTCATACACAGAGGAAAGATGGAGCATATTGTCTTCCCAAAGAAACTGTTTCCATTATAATGATGCTTTACAAAAACAATGGTTTGCTCACCTGATAGAGAGACTGATTTCTTTGTCATAGTCGCTGAATTCTTGCAAGGAAATATATTAGCACCATAATAGTTTATAATCTGCCTAGATTACATACTTGAATGTCAATAGGTCTAATAAAAGAAAATGGTTTCACATTTAAAAAAAAAAGCCACGAAGCAGATGATATCCTGCAGAAACTATCCAGTATATAAAGATAAAAAAAAAAAATGTAAAACAACTATTTTAGGTCATGTGAACTATCCTCTACTAACTGTGGTAGAAATGTAAATAGATGCTCTTCCTCTAATTTTATAATAGAACCAGTCCTTAATTTAAAAAAAAGCAATGATTAGATAAAAATATTTCTTGACTGGAATTACTATCTAATATTCAGAGAATTTTTAACTCTTAAAATAATAAGTTGTTTATCTTATTAAAGACATCTCTCTTATTGTGGTATCTTAATAGCTTTAAAGTATATAAAGAGACTCTTGATAACTTTTAAATACTTGGCATGGTGTAATGGCGAGAGAGCTAGGCTAGCAAATGATTAGCAAGTAGATTTGATTCTCACTGGGTGCCCCATATTTCTAGCTTTGTGCTTAACTAAGCTAAGCTTAGGAAATGACAACACTAAAATATTTTATATTCTTTTGTTTTTATAAGTTTTTAAACAGTAAATTATGAAGTCTTCAGTATTATTAGACTATTTATTATAAATTGAATTTTTGGTTATTTTCTTTTATCTATTAACTTGACATATTATTTTTGGAGGTTCAGGTTTTGTTGTCAGTAATTTTTTTAATTGGCTATTTTAAGAGTACTGATATTATTGTTGCTTAAAATAACTTAAGACATTTCATAACTTGACAGTTTTATTAAATCTTGTAATTGCTTTCTGTTAGGTGGGCAATAATTTTGAATAGGTAATACTCTTTTTTTGGTTACTTCATATATAAACTTATTATATTTTCTTACTATTAAAATACTTAGAGATTAAAATTATTTCCAATCCAATTTGCAACTTAAAAATAATGTAGGGTTCAGTGTTCTTGCTGACTCTGAGCATTAATTCTCAAGAGAGATTAAATGCTTATTGTAGAGTATTTCTCCTTTATTTGCAATTATAATATTGCTTATAAATCGGATGTGACTTGACATCAAGTTTAATGGCTGCCAAATGTGTATTCTATAAACATTTATCAAAATAAACTGTTTATAATTTATTTATTTCAAAACTTTTTATTTTGGACAATCTGAGATTTTTGTGTCCATTGATGTATTTAAGAATGATATTTATTAAAAAAAAATGAGCTGAGAGGATGATTAAGTCTATATTTTACTGAATTCTTTCACGTTAATAAGGTTGCAAATTTTGTTCCATTTAATCTCTTTTATCTACTTGATATTGTTTATACATTTTCAGCATTAGTCAAGTCTATGATTTATAAGAAAAGGAAAAACTTTAATTCTCTAGGAAAAATTGTAAAAACATTTAAAAATAATTTTTTTATTAAATCCATATTTATTACTGTTGTGTAGGAAACCTTCCACCCCTCTTGAAAGTGAACTCTTCTGCTCGTGGATCTGATGAATGAAGGCTTTAAGTAGAAGCCTATCAATTGACATAGTGCAGTACGCTGAGCTAGTCTTACTACTCACACGACTTTGTACCTTTTTATTACCAACCTAATAAACCCTTTTTATTGTTACATGTTATTTAGTGTTTGTCTTTACAAACCCCAAATTAACATTATAACAATTACTCAAAGCAGAAATATATGTATTAAGTAATTGTACAAATTTTTTGTGTATAATTTATAAAATGTATGGTCTGCATGTATATTTCTGCAAGTAATGAGAAAAACTGTGACTAAATTCTTCTGCTTGATAAAATTAACTTTGACTTTTGATATGTCAGAATATCAACAACTCTGAAATTCTAAAATAATCAAATCTGAAGTTTATATTCACTCATTCATGGCCAAATTCATGGAGCACTTGTTAGAGAAAGTACTTATTAACTATGGGTTGAAAGACTAGCATAATAATCATTTTCTGAAAATTGTCTTGCTCATATTTGCAGTAGCATATTGGTTATAGAACAATGGCATTACTTAGGGAATTAGCCTTGCAAGTTTTTGTTGGTTGGTAGGAAACAAGAGTTAAGATGTTGGCTATTTATACTGTGACGGCAAATTAACTAGAATCCCAAAACAGGACTTTATTTTTCGCACGTGTGAAGACGGGGCAGACTGGTACTTGATCCCTTGTAGAATAAGTCCTTGTTCAGAGTCCTTTCTCGGGCATGTAGGAACTGGCATATTATGTGGGGATTAATTTATGGCTAGACTGACCGCAGTTGGCAAGGGGTTTCCAAATTTCACACTACTCACACACCCACCAAGGCCACTGGTCTTCCTACCCCTAGAGCAATGGAAGATATGGACCTCTAGGTTTATACGTAATAATATTAATTATAGTAGTCGACAACTCCGGTTTCCTGTATAAGAATTTTAAAGGAATTTATAGGACAATTTTAAGCAAGCATAACATAAGGTGAATAGAAGCTGAAAAAGAAACATGAAATAACATCTTGGTAGCAGACGACACAAAGAATGACTCGAGCACATGGGAACATTAAAATATATCAGTCTTTTTACTACACATAGATACACATCTTCAAAGTGTCAGCTATATTATAAACTGATAGTACAGAAACATAAATGTCTTTCTTCTTTTCTTTTCTTTCGTCTTTAGTCTTTCTTCAACTTGAGAGAGAGAGGATATATCATTGGGTATAGGGAGAAACAGTTTTAAAGTCTACTTATCTTTACGACGACTTTCCTTTGGAGAGCATTTTTCTTTCTTTTTTTTTTTTCTTTATTCTCGGGTTGACGGCATTTATTTTATTTTTGGAGTCTGGCTTGAAGGTAGGGTTCCTTTTCCTTCTTGTCCAAGATATTTCTGTCTTTCTTTTCCCGGAATCTTGGCATGCGCTTCACCCCATCTGGTCACGACGATGTCTGATCCAAGACTAATTTTCTTATTTCTTTTTTCCGCTTACGGAAAGAAGGTGCCCCTTCCATTTTAGGGTCCTAGCCAATCATTTAGCTTCTACCTTCTTCCTTCCCCTGTCAGGCGATTTGTTAGGGCTACTATATGTCACCCGAGTCAGGTTACCAAGTACAGATAGCTTGACCCACATTTTCTCCGACAGGCCATATTACTATCCTGTCTTAACGGTCATTCTTTGACGGCTTGCTAATTCAAACACGAGGATAGTAGAAATTCCTTATTACTCCTCTCTTAGTGGGACACTATGTGACAATACTTATCAAGGGCATACAACTTCAGATCAAGGGACATAACAGAAGAGTTAATATACCAGCTGGATCTGACCATTTCAACATGGTTAAATACACTGATATAGCCATATAATCATCTATGTACTTAAGTAATTTCAAGCTAAACATGGAGGAATACTGCAGCATCTTCTTTACTTAGCAAAGAAAATATTATGGTGTTGAAATTCATATTTGTCCAGCTGTGGAGGTGCACTTAGCATAATGTTTAACATTATAGGAAATGGAATTGGTGACCTGAGCTCAAATTTTGTATGAGGCTATTTGCTTTTTACATTGTGCTAATATTGGGAAAGCCATGAATCTATCTGTTCTCTTACCCAGCTGTGGGTAAATAGTATGGCAGACTGAGTTCTTTAGCATTGGTGAGACAATCAGTCTACAAGAAGGAAAACTCTGAATTCAAACTAGCTTTCTTCTGCTTAAAGATTGACTTTGTGTTACATCTTGCTTATGGTGGAGGGGTTGAGTAAATACTTACTTGTTCAACTAATGCATCTGACTGAGAAGCTGATAAATTCTGTCTTTAACTTTTACACTATTGGTGCTCCCTGTCAAATATCTGGACCTCACCCTAGAGAGATATCTTTCTCACTCTAGCTATGACTCATCATACCAGATTTTTCCACCTTCTCTTTGGCTTAACAATATCAAGTACATAAAGAAAACATTAAATTGCCAGAATAAAAGTTGGAATGTTAATGACTCTTTTCAAAGTTATCAACAATATGATAATGTTGTAATGGCAATATTTTCTGTTTTTCCCATTATAAAGCTCACTACTTGGATGTTAACAAGCTATAAATATGCTCTTTATTAATGTAATTAAATTCATGTGTAATATTTGCTTGATTGAAAAAGATGCTAAACTAAATGTCAGCTTTATTGTCAGTTGGCTGAAAAGATGAAAGCCATGTAGTCAGGAGACCTTTATAGCATTTAAATGACTTAACAATGTTAAAGCTAAATTGGTTAATGTTATATGTGCTTGGAACTTCTAATCTCCACTAACAGTTTTCTCTTAGATCATTTCTTGAATAGTATCCTGGTATTCCAATTTTAGAGGAATTATATATACAGATTTCATGGTTTTCTAATCAATACATGATAGATTGTCACAGCTGGTGAATTTCAAAAATGTAATCTGGACATGAGGACACTTTAGAAGAATGATATGCAATAAATTTCTGTTTTAAACTTGGAAAAAATGCCACAGAAATGTATAGAATGCTTCAGACTGCTTTTGGACCATCTTGCATGAATGTGTGTGTGTGTGTGTGTGTGTGTGTGTGTGTGTGTGTGTGTATATATATATATATATATATATATATATATATATATATATATATATATATAAAGTGCATACGATAAGTTTCCAGATTTTTTCATATCGGCACTTTTATTCATAGTACACACATGAAACTCTAGTCTCCTTTGAAGTAATCTCCTCCGGCTGCAATGCACTTGTACTGTTCCAACAACTTCTGGAAGGCCCCATAGAAGTCCTTGTGTGAGCACGTCAATGACCTTCGTCACAGCCTCTTTCATCTCCTCAATTGTCTTATAACGACAGCCTCTGAGCTTAGGGGATAAGCAAAAGTCACAGGGAGCAAGATCTGGATTATAGGGAGGGTGAAGAACTATCATGATGCCCATCTTGGTCAAATAGTCTGTGACAAGGATGGAGTTTAGGACTGGTGTATTGTCCTGGTGGAAATGCCACTGACCCGATTTGAAGAGTGCTGGCCTCTTCTGACAGAATCTCTTCCTGAACTCCCTTAAAACCTCAACATAGTAACCCTAACCCTAACCCTTTGGCCAATCAACTCTGGTGTATTGACTTCCTTACTCCTTCCACACCTCTCATCATCCCTCACAGAATCCCTGGCTTCCTTGAATCTCTTATGCCACTCAAAAACTGATGCTCAATTCATACAAGATGGCCCAAAAGCAGTGTGAAGCATTCCATGCGTTTCTGTGGCATTTTTTCCCAGTTTAAAACACAATTTTATTGCATATCATTCTTCTAAATTGTTAAATTGCATTTTTGAAATTCACCAGCTGTGACAATCAGGCTTTAGTAGGGTGTATTCCAATTGCTGCTGTAGCTGTTCCTTTGAACCTGAAATCATAAAAATTGGTCTGTCATCTCATAAGATGTAGTATAGCAATAACATACTAAATTTTTGAAGAGTCTACGAGAATTTTAAATACCTGCACAAAAAATAGTCTGGAAACTTATCGTATGCACTTCGTATGTATATGTGTATATATATTTGAGTGTATATATATATATATATATATATATATATATATATATATATAAAATTTAGAGTATGAATACCGTCATTGTTATTATTATTATTATTATTGAATTCTGAAACTGAGGAAATTCTGACTTTTTCTGTATCATCAGTTACTTTTAAAGCGTATTTTTTTATTTTTTTTAAAGATATTCATTGATTTGATGTGCTATTGTTTTTTAAGGTTTGAATTTTGTCCGCATTTTTCTTTTAAATATGCATCTGAAGAGTATTGACAACCCTGTCATTTAAAAATATGGGACTTGATTATTTCCTTCATCATTTTGGGTATTATTATAGTCACAACATTTTGTATGTTGTAGTTCAGTGAAAGTGATAGATAAGTGACAATTTAATGACAAATTACCTGGAAGAATTGATTGATAGAAAATATTCCTTTAAGAATCAATAATGGAATGAGAACAATCTATTTCTATTGAATAAAGAGTTTGGTTTTAAATTCCTACAATAATCACCTGATGAGAATTGGTGTGGGCACCAGCTGAAATGTTGTGACTATGATAATATTTGGTGTGAAGACAACTGGTCTGAGTACATCATTGTATTATATAAATATATATATATAATACTGAGCTTATTGATATCTAATTGCTGTTTCTTTTACTTTTACAAATTTTAGGATGACTACAGTTGCTACCTGTTTGATTGTGGAAAACCAAGTGTGTGTGTATTTGCCCCACACAAAAGTTACATCTCTATGAGTTTTGCTCCAAAGATGCACCATACTGAGGATGATCAGCCACACCAGGAAAGCAAACATGAGAATGAATTGGCTGGCCTTGACAAACAGAAACCACTAAGCCATGCAACATTTTCTCCTACCACTACATCTACTACCACAACCACCACCACCACCACCACTCTTGCTCCAGCTATAGTGTCAACAACAGTAGCCCCTACCACAACAAAAAAGAAATCAAAAATAGGTAAGTAACAACCTATTTTATAAATGCTTAAGTTAAAAGATGATATTAAAAACCTTGTAATGTACTATTTTTTAAAAATTTCAACCAAACCTTCAGGAAGTATTAGTCATGCTTTGAAAGTTTTAAAACTATAATAAGAGATTCAGTTCAGATTTTTTTTAGGTGCTATCTATTTCCCCTGTCCCCATCTACATCTTACTGCTCCTAGTTCTCACTGTATAAAAAGCATCCATCTCACGGCCCATTTCCCACTTAGTAATTGTCAAAAAGCAGATTTGCTCTTTCTTCCTCCTTATATGAACTCAATCCCTCTCTGGCCTGGTATCATGTTAAGAGGGAATCCATTTCATTTTAGCAGCTATCTAGGCACAAAAAGAAAAGGGCTTAGAAATCCAATTTAAAAAAAAGAATTTAAAAATGTAAACTATCTTAATATTATTCCTCTAAGTTTGGAAAATATTAAAATTAAATATTCATTTTTAAGGTTTTTTGAAGCAATGTGTGGTTTCCAAATGAATCTGAAGTTGTCTTCCATATGCCACACTCAGTGTGAACAAAACAGTTACCCATAGTAAATAAATAATAAAAACAAAACAAATAAGATGTTCTTAAGACATGAATGATTATTGTAAACTTTAATTGAAGCAATTTTGTCATCTATTTTTTAATAATGGCCATCTTACAACCAGTATATAATATGGTTTAATATTTCTTGTTATTTCTATTCAACAAATACAAAATGACATTGTCAATTGAGCAACTGAATGGAATAGCTGTGACTGCATTACATTATGTACATATTAGATGTTTAAATGTATTTGCTTAAGTGCTATGTTTTATCTTTTTGTGTAAGTCTGTGTTCAGTATGTATCCTTTGTTTGGTATCTCTTAGACAATTTAACCTGTAAATATACAACTCTCTTGTGTCACACTCTTAATTCTTGACTCATTCTAAATCTCTTTTTAAAAAGAAAATCCCTGTAAAATTGAATGCATTTCCTGATTTGTTTACCCCCCCCCGCCTCCAGCCATCACACTTCAGTAACGTTTTATTTTTCAAAAAAAGGCAAAAGAAACTGCTACCTATTGCCTTTTAAGCTTTTTATTTGATTACTCACTCTCTTTTTCATTTTCTTTTTATTACCTAGTCTGTATATTTATTAGGTAGAATATTCGGCTATTCAATGTATGTATTTACCCAACCCCTCTGCCACAAGCAGGATGGGACACAGTGTTTTAAGCAGAGTACAACTGGTTTTGAATTCTGTTTTCCTTCTTAACTGGTTGCCTTACCAAGGTTAAAGAACTCGGTCTGCCCTTCTGTTTATTCATGGCTGTGGCAGGGTTAGGGAAACAGATGCATTTATGCTTTTTCCAAAGGTATTAGCACAGTGAAATGGAAACTTTGATCAAGATTTGAATTCTGGTCACAGATTCCATTATGACAATAACTGTTACACTAAGCATGCTTATCTATTCAGTGTATTTTTATTTATACTAAGAAAGTAATAACACAGTTGACTGGTATAGGGGTACTGTACAATACACTGACTGTATCTTTGCCAAGGGGTACCCCCCCATGAGCGTCCTTAAAATGATACTAAACAATCTGATGCTGAGGCTTCAGTAATGCTGGAGCTTTGGGGAATGCAGATTACCCCTTTGTTGCCATTGCTTCTAGGTCCACTCGGGCCTGGAGTGGTAGCACCTGATAGGGTCTTATGGGTCAAAAAGAACTGTTTCACATTTAAACTATGTGCAAATAAATGACTTATGCAAAATTGAATTGTTAGAAATAGAACTGTTTGATCCTTTAACCATGTACTAATGAATGATTGATGTCAAATTGAATTGTTGGTGTTAAATAGCAGTACTTGTAACCACTTCATTGTGTGCAAACAAATGATTAATCCACTCTGTCGGCTAGGGCTGTTGAATACACTGACTGTACCTCTGTAGAGGGGTAAGACCCTTCCCCAATGAGGACACCTGTTGGCTGTGGGTGGTGATCTGTGATGCTTTAGGATGGGATCCTGGTAGCTGAGCAGTCTGTAACCTAGTTGCTTAAGTGACCACATGGTTAGCAACACTCCACTTTGGCCCTTACTAGGCTAGATGGGCGGTCAGAGAGGCCTAATCCGATCAATTGGCTGGTCACATCAAGCCCTCTTTTGGAGGTTTCTGAATCAGAAAGCAGTGGCTACTGGGCCAAACATGCTGAAGAAATACCTATGTTTCCCCATCTATCACTAGGTGAGTAATCATCTTGGTAATGAAAACCTAGAGATCTCAAATTGTTGGGCCCTTTCCTTAGTGTGAGTATACTGAATATATAGCCTTGATTTGCCATGATGAATGGGTTTCCCCCCTTGATGTTTCCCTTTATAGAGCTCTGTAATGGGTAGAGAGCATAGTAAGTGAACTCATCTAAAATCCTCATGGATACAAAAAAAAAACAAAAACAAAACCCAAGCAAAAAATCTCAAACCTTAAAGCATCCACATGCAGAATCTGACTCAGATAATGAGTCTGATCAGACTTTTCCTTAAATTTATAATGCTGGAGTCAATCACCAAATTGTCTCCCTTTATTATTGAAAAACCTTTCAGCTCTCTAATAAAACCTATATCTTTTAAAAAACTAATAAACAATACCTTACTGGTAGAAGTACCAAAGAAAATCTTTTCAGACCTTTTACTTGAAGAAGAGTGTTTCTATAATTTCAAAATAAAAGCATACCTCCACAACTCCCTGAACTGGTCAAAGGATTTTGTGAAGTTCAAATTTCTGCACTCTAGTTAAAATAAAAACTAACCTCTACAAACAAGGTATCACTGATGCCCAAAGAATTTCCATTAAGAAAAATAACCAAACAATCCTAACAAACATATTTATTCTTAGTTTTAACACCCCTAAACCTCCTATCAAAATAAAAATAGGGTACACAATAACCAAAGTTGAAATATACATACCAAACCCACTGAGATGCTAGAGTTGCCAAAAATTTGGGCACCACAAAGAAAAATATACCTGACCTCCTGTATGTGAAAAATGTGGAGAAATTGAAATAGACCACATAGACTGTAAACAACCAGAAAAGTATGTAAACTGCAAGCAGAATCATGCAGCTAACTGAAAAAAATATGAAAAAAAGAATATTACAAGTAAAACATAGAAAAAGTATATCATACCTGGAGGCAAGGAAGTTAGTTGAAAATTCTGTAGTCACAATAACTTATGCAAATGTAGCCAAACCCACAAACAACTCTACTCAAAACCAAGGAATGACCTGCCATGAGATGATAATAAAAGAACTGAAAACACTAATAGAATTACTTAGAGAAATCTTGACAAACCTGACAATCAAGCCTCATGCTAAACCAGACCCAAAGAAAAACCTCCAACTCCAGACTAATGAAGCTGACCCCCCCCAATCAAACCAAACAAAAACAAACCTCAAGCATCTATACTATCCCTACCAAACTCAATAATTCCCCCACCCAAACAATTGAATATCACTGAAAACCTACTGCTAACTCCAAAATAAAAATCTCCTTGGAAGAAGGAATCTAATAAACATAAATCAAGAATCTCATTAATAGAAACAGAAAATAAATTCAAACTAATGGAAACAGAGAGCCAAGAAAACAAAAATCCTAAATACCCCCAAAACCTCAACAAAAATCAAATCAAAAAGCCTAGAAACCATGGAAATCGTTGAATCCAGCCAAATGAAAAAAACAAAAAACAAAATGCCGAAACCAAATAAACATCAAACACAACAAAGATTAAAAAGCATGACTCATAAAATAATCCAATTGAACTGTCATGGCTACAAGGCAAATTATGAGTTACATCTATTAATAACTGAACTAGACCTTACCACCATATGTCTCCAAGAAACCTTTAAAAAAAAAAAGCAGAGACAAACCAAATACAAAACCCTTTGAACAATATGGCTATATACATAATACTGGACAAAGAGCTTCAGGTGGAGTATCAATCCTTATCAGGAAAAATATCTCCCATAATAAAATCAACATCAGAACTGACTTGCAAGCAATTGTAGTCTCAGCAACCTTACACAAAACTGTCTCCAATTGCTCACTATATATCCCACCTCATGACCCCATAAATGAAAAAGAACTAAACAGCTTGATAAAAAACTCCCTAAACTATCTATCTTGATTGGAGATTTTGATCGTCACAACATAATGTGGAGATATAAAACAACAAACAAAAGTGGCTAAACTCTTGAAAAAATCATCAATAGCAACAATTTATGCCTCCACCATCAGAAATCTCAGATCCACCTTGACTCATCCTCAGGTACATATTCTGCCATAGATCTAACCCTCAGTGACCTATCAGTCTTCATAGACTATAACTGGAGAGTATACAAAGACCTTCACAGCAGTGACCACTACCAAATAATAAGGGAAACCTCTACAATAGAAAATTCAGAATCACAAACAAAACTCCCATGATGGAATTTTAAAAAAAGCCAACTGGCAATCCAAAAAAAACTATGCTTTACCACATTGATCCCAGAATCAAATACAAACCAAGAAGAACTCACAATACATTTTACCAACACCGCCATCACCATAACCAATAAAACTATCCCCAAAACCATAATATACTGTGGTTCACAGAAGAGTGCAAAAACGTAAGAAAACATAAGCAACCCTCATGAAATTCCAAACAAACGACTCATCAGAAAATCTAAACAAATACAAACAACATAGAACCAAAACTTGACATAACATCAAAAAAGCCAAAAAATTCTCTTGGAGAACCTTCACTTCAAAAATAAACTCCAATACCAATCCAAAAATAATTTGGGACTCTATAAAGAAATTAACAAATAAAAACACCAACAACCCAATAAATCATCTCTCTCAAGGAAACACAAAAGCCACAAATGAAAAATTTATAGGCAGCCTGAGTACAGAAAATTTTGCTCAAGTGTTATCCACAAAAGACTACTCAAATCAATTTAACTCAATTGGAATCAAAGAAAAGAACATAAAATTTACCTCGGACAATACTGAGAGCTAAAATCAACCTTTCACCCTAACTGAACTCTAAAACTCAATATCCAACTCCAACAACTCAACCTTGGTTCAGATGTAATCCATTACACCCTCCTCAAAGAACTCCCAACAATATCCTTGAAACCTCTTCTAGATATATACAATATCTAGATCTGAATATCAGTTATAGACCTATAGCTTTAACTAGCTGTACTTGCAAAACTCTTAAAAGGATGATCAATCTAAGACTACCCTTGAAAAAGCCTTGAAAAGATCTCAGTCTACAAGGCAGACTCACCATCTTCATAAAACTCTCTCTAGAAGACTAGGCCTTCCAAACATGAATAAACAATACACTCTCCAATCCAAAACCACAAGAGATAGGTGTACCTTAGGGTAGCATCCTATCTGTGATCTTATTCATGATCAAAATTAATAGAATACCCCCACCCCAATCAATGGATCATTATATGTTGATAACTTCCTCATTTGTTATAGCTCCAAAAATATGGCTGCTATAGGAAGAAAAATGCATCAATTAGATATTAAGAGACCATGAAAAATGGTTTTAAAATCTCTAATAACAAGACCAAATGCATGCATTTCTGCCAAAACCACAAAATGTATTATCAACCTACCCTAATACTAAATGATACTGAAATATCCATAACACATCAGTACAAATTTTTAGCCATTACTCTTGACCCCCAAACTATACTTCATCCCCCATATCAAGCAACTGAGGATCAAATGCAACCAAACTATCCAACTTCTGAGAACTATAACCCACACAGACTGGGGTGCTGATCAAAAAGCCCTCATTAAACTATACTGATGTCTCATACAATCAAAACTTATTAATGGCTGATTCATATATGGAACTTGAAACCATCCACCTCCTTCATTACCTCTCCGATTGAAAGCTTATTCATAGAAGACAATAAGCCCCTATTTTCCTTGAAAAGATATAAACTTGCACTCCAATACTGTACTAAACTCCTTTTAAGCCTCCAAAACCCTGCCTATAACTGCATCATGGAAATAAGATGCAAAAACCTGTTTGAAAATAACTCCATCAAACCTTTTAATCTGAGAATCCAAACCCTCTTAAATGAAATCAAAATCAATCCCAAAATAATACATAATACCATCCTCACGAAAACAGCACTATGAACCATAAATCAACCAATAGTAAAACTAGAACTAACTAAATTACCCCAAACCAAAGCATACCCCATCACCTTCCAAGAGAAATTCCTCAACATCCAAAACAACCTCATAGATCACCACCACATCTATACAGATGGACCCAAACAGGGAATGAAAGTTGGTTTTGCTGCTCTCCTCCAAAACCAAGAACTGCTAAAACATCCCTAAGATGAATCATCAATCTATGGTGCAGAAGTCACAGCTATTGGCTTAGCCATGAACATTATAACAAACCACAAATCCTCTAAATTTATCCTCTACTCAGACTCCTAATCAGCCTTCCAAGCTCTATAGAACAAAAATATATCAATCCCCCCCCATCACAAGACTTCCAGACAAAATGAACACTCTTTCCAAAAATGACAGCATCATTCTCACCTGGATACCAAGCTACATTGATATACATGGAAATGAAAGGGCAGACAAAGCTGCTAAAAAAGCAGCACTCCTTGCAGACATATCCAATACAAAAATTCCATACACTTACCTAAAACCAATCATTAACAAATCTATACTTAAGAACTCCACCATATACAAGATAACATTGGTGTACAGCTAGCAGGTTAAGAAGAAATAGAAAAGAAGTGATACTCTCTTGATTTCCCATTGGGCACGTCCACATTACTCACTCACACCAACTAAAAAGAGAAGACTCCCCCCCCCATGCTCTACTTGCAAAGTATCCCTCACAATCAAGCACATTCTTAAAAACTGTGACAGGTTTAGACAAATTTGCCCGAAATACTAACAGACAAGCAACTTAAAAGATCTCTTCAAAAACACCAAATCAGAGGAAATCTTGAGCTTTCTAAAATAAACCAACCACTTTATGAAAATCTAACTAAATAGGATAAAACATATTACAAAAAATCCGTACCCTAAACCCCAAACCAATCAAACCATTCTGGCATTAAATAACCAACAGAGGTTGATATGCCATTAAATAAAACTCAAGCATAAGAAAGTAATTAAGTCTGTTGAGTCACATCCTATTTATGGAATTTATATTGTAATTAACTGCAAATAAATAAGGGAAATATTTTATACTTAACATTTTATAGTTTGGAAAGTATAATGATTAGAGTGAGTGTGAATACAAACGCTATGCTATTAAGTTGCAAATAAAGTTGGAAATTGCTTTAAGCTATAGTATTTTAATAGTATTGCATTAATAAAAATCTCACTCTTCTGTTCCATTATTTGATGTTGTTATAATGTATATAGGAATCTGCTTCTTATGATATGAATTGTGAAAATAAAAAAAAAAAATGCTTTTTTGCTTTGATTATGATCAGTTATTCCATTTTAGTGTGTGCTATGATTCCTGTCCAATTTAGTAGCTGAAAGATACTATCAGATTTTTTTATCAGCAATCTTCTGATCTTTTAGATAATTGTTTATAAGCTTTCTGTGTGATGATTATAATCAATTTTAAATGGCCACAACATTGGTTTCAAGATATAAGATTGAGGGGACTCCTCATGGCATAATGGGTAAAGTGCTGGGCTGTGGCCTCAAAGTAAACAAGTTCCAATTCCAGTCAAACTATTACATTCACTTTTGGACTAATACCCTCAGAAAAGGTATGAACACTCTTATTCCTCTAGCTATGAGTTAAATAGTATCACTGCTGTTTTTCTACAAGGATCACCTTGGCATTAAATAACCCACAAATGTTGATATGCCATTAAACAAAGAAACCAAAACTGAGATATAAGATTGTATTGGAATCTTTTTAAGCTTGCCTTCAATATTAATTCTTAAAAGACTTTCTATTGCAAAATAAATGAGTTCTTTTGTTCTTTTTTCTGATTTTCTATTTGTATTTTGATTTTTGTATTGTAACACCAGAAAAAAATCTCCAAAATGGTGATATACATATGCTTGTAATTGATTTACTTTTAACAATTAATTTGGAAAATTGAGAAACTTGCAATTTATCACCTCAAAGATATCTATTTATGATATTAACAAACCAAATTATTCCATTATTCACATAGATCTCATCAGAAATGATAGGGTTATGTATGTATGGATTAGTATTTATGTTTGTTTATTGCTTTAAGGTTGTGTAACCACATTTGTTTGGCAAGTTGAGAACACAGCAGCATTGGTTGGCTGAATTCCTTTAAAATTATTCAAGAAGACAAAAAAAGTAAGTGAAGGGAGAATAAGTTGGAATTAAAGAGAAATTGAAAAAGAGGGAATATGAAATGATACAGAGAAAACTGAAGTATAGAAAATTATTGTTAGAAGAGCAAAAAAGAAGGAAAGAGAAAATGAATAGTGTTGTTTCTCTAGTTATTACTTGTGAAAAAAAAATTAAATATATTTGTATTTATATGAGTTTATTTATTGTCTAAAAAGAAATTGATATATTCTCACATATTTACTGTAGGTTGAGTAATGTTTTCTTCACAATGAAATTTCTCATTCCTCTGTAGTGAGAACAGGTTACATGATGGATAAATATTATATATTTATATATCATATAGTACTGAGATATATATATATATATATATATAAAGTTCCATATATTTAAAAAATACAGTACATGTCTCATCTGAAGAGTGTATTTTTTTTCTCATGTTATGAAATTGACATTAAGAGCTGAGAAAATAATTTAGGCTTTATCCTGCTTTACTAGCCAGCATTTGAGCACTTTTTTTGATTTAAGAAAAACATCTTTATAATGATTTGTTCATTTCACACACACACACACACACACACACACACACACACACACACACACATATATATATATAAAAGTTAGGATAGTGTAGACAAGTTTGACTTGGTCTACTTGGTCTGCATAGGTGGGAAACTGACCAATTTTTATGATTTCTGGTTCAAATGAACAGCTACAGCAGCAATTGGAATACACCCTACTAAAGCCTGATTGTCACAGCTGGTGAATCTAAAAATGCAATCTGGACATGAGGACACTTTAGAAGAACAATATGCAATAAAATTCTGTTTTAAACTTGGAAAAAATGATGCCACAGAAACGTATGGAATGCTTCAGACTGCTTTTGGAGTATCTTACATGAATCGAGCATCAGTTTTTGAGTAGCATAAGAGATTCAAGGAAGGCAGGGAGTCTGTGAGGGATGATGAGAGGTGTGGGAGGAATAAGGAAGTCAATACACAAGACTTGATTGGCCAAAGGGTTAGGGTTACTATGTTGAGGTTTTAAGGGAGTTCAGGAAGAGATTCTGTCAGAAGAGGCCAGCACTCTTCAAATCGGCTCAGTGGCATTTCCATCTGGACAATGCACCAGTCCACAACTCCATCCTTGTCACAGACTATTTGACCAAGATGGGCATCATGACAGTTCCTCAGCCTCCGTATAGTCCAGACCTTGCTCCCTGTGACTTTTGGTTATTCCCTAAGCTCAGAGGCTGTCGTTATGAGACAATTGAGGATATGAAAGAGGCTGTGACGAAGGTCATTGACATGCTCACACAAGAGGACTTCCATGGGGCCTTCCAGAAGTTGTTGGAACAGTAGAACAATTGCATTGTAGCTGGAGGAGATTACTTTGAAGGGGACTAGAGTTTTATGTGTGTACTATCAATAAAAGTGCCCATACGAAAAAAAGTCTGGAAACTTATTTCATGATCCTCATAAGTTTTGTTTCAGTGTCATTTGTGATGTTCATTCATATTTTCTGTTAAATTAATTTGCAACCATACAACTACTTCTTGATTTGGCCCTCAGTATGATTTCAAATTGTTCTTTATTCAAAATTTTTTTTTAGGGTATCTGAAATATAAAAGATAAGATGTTAAAAACCTCTCTCTCTCTCTCTCTCACACACACATATATATATATATATATATATATATATAGTGAGAGAGAGAGAGAGAGTAGATTGTTTTGAAATAAATGGATTTCAAAATCATTTATCAAGTATTTTTTTTTCTGTTTCCTCAGATTCCTACAGTTAAGATTTTTTATTTCAGTGTTTAAACTTTTTTTTGTTATAGTTAAATTCAATTTTTTTTTCCTTTCTTTGGTTACTTTTTTTTATTAACTTTTTTTCTTTTTCCAGTGTCTTTGAATGATGATTGTACATTGGATGACAAGTGTGAAGACAGACATGCAGAATGTGTGCAGGAGAAATGCACCTGCCAATCTGGATATTACATCAAATATGGAATTTGCAGTAAGTGCTTGTTTGACTAAAAAAAAAAAAGAGCAAAGCACATGACTGATTGCATGCTTTTTTTTTCTCTCTCTCTCTCTTATTTATAAATCTCATTACAAAGTTAGAATTATCAATATTGACATTTTCCTTCTTTTCTCAATAGAAGCATTTCTACTCAGGTCATGTTTTTATTGACAAAACTGCCAAGTTAGTCTTTATCCTAAAACATGTTTTTATTCCATTACTCATTGGGGTACTCAGTGTTGTTTGGGGGTGGGAAAGTAATCAAACTTAAAGGTTATTAAATATATTCTAACATAGTCTTTCAAGAAATTTGATGTTATTTCAGATGTACAGGATGTTTCAGGAAAAATTAATATCATTTTGTAATCAAATAACTTGACAAATCCTCATTTAAATGATTTAAAATTTTAACAGCATGTGTAAAAACAACTCACAAATCTGTTTAATGTTTGAATGCCTTTTTTTTTTTTTTTTTTTTAAGTAAATGGCATTTCTTTCCCTGAAAAGAAAAAAATATTAAACAGATTTTTTTCTACACATGCTGTTAAAATTTGAGACCATTTGAAAGAATTTGTTAAGGTATAGAATTATGAAATGATTTCAATTTTTTTTGAAATACCTTGAATATTTCAAAAAACAAAGGTTAACGTAGCAAACAACAGTATTATAACAAAATGCAAAAAGAGTTGATAATGCTTCTGGATAAGTAACATTGTCTTTCCTTTTGAGGAAAGAATAAATGAACAGGGTTTTTTTTTCTTATTCCATTTAGATTCTATTTTTTAATAATGCTTTAGTAAATTTATTATCTCTTTCTATGTGGCTGAAAATCCCAGTTTGACCCTGAATCAACTTGTGGAAACCTCTAATGACTTCAGAAGTCAGCACTATCTATTCCATGTTCATCTTCCAGGCAAGTTACCTGCCCAGTTTGCAAGGCTTAGAATACACTCACTGTATCTCCTGCAGAGGAGGAAGGCTCCTCCTCCAAAAGAGATTGTCCTGGGTATGACACTAAACTGCATCTGATGACGAGGCTACACTTCTGGGGAGTGTGGAGTACCTCTTCATTGCTATTACTCCCTGGTCTACTCTAGCAGGATCACATCTATGAGTCAAATAGATCTGTTTAGAAATCATTGGTATGAGATAGGAATACTTTATATCATATAATTTTGAATTATTTGTATAATTGTTTACTGAAGAAGATGATGATTATTAGTTATTTGAAACCATATAACTGTGCAAACAAATGATTGTGTTAAAACAAATGATTACTTGAAACTATGTAATTATTACTATTAGGTAGGAATATATGGAACCATACAACTGTGTGTGTAAATTATTAATATTAGATAGAAATACTTCAAATCATACAACTGTGCAAATTATTTGTATTAGATTGGAATACTTGATATCATATAACTGTGTACAAAAATCTCTAAAGAAACTTCTACGCAAAAAATGTAAATAAAAATGTACAAGGAACATGATTCCCTAACCTCTCAGCATAAAATAACCCTAAACAAGATGACATGCCCTTAAAATCAATCATTTAATCAAGTTGCCTGTAAAAAAAACAAATTTACAGTCTCCAGGGTCCAACTGTTTGACCTTCCATAAGACAGTTGACAACCAAACTATTGTTGTCTTTATTAGTAGAGAAAATTGTTGGAGATGTACAGCATGACTTAAACAAAATCAAGTTTTTGTGATTTTAATATTCCGTTGAATATTCATTTAAATCTTTAAATAATGAATGAGGGTTTTTTATTTAACTCTGTTAATTCTGTTAATTAGTATCTCTTCACTGTTAGTATTTTGAGTTTTGTATTGTCCTGCCCCCTTCCTAAAAGTTTTGCACTGACTGACTTCATTTATTGCTTTATATGTGGAACATTTGTTGTTCTCATGATACCACATGTTTTTCTATTTTCCTAATATTTTCAGATGTTAAAGAAATTCTTTATTTTTATTTCTATACCAAAACTCAGTATGTTTTTTTCTCTTTTGTCTGCAACTTTGTAAGAGACATCAAAGAGACAAGTACTTTTTTTATTAACCATTATATTTCTGTTACTTTGCCTTTATTTGCTAAAAACTGGATCTATCTATAAAATGACCAGTGTGGATTTTTTATCTTATTTCTTTGTTAGTTTGTCTGTAACTTCTGCTGAGATAAGCATATATGTATTTACCCAACCCCCTTGCAGAATGTGACACAAGTTCAATTTTTAAATGGGAGTACAGCTAGTTTGAATTCAGAGTTTTATTACCTAACCAAGTCTGTCCTACTATTTACCTATAGATGACGAGAGACAGGTAGATTCATGCCTTTCTTAAGGGCATTAGTGCAAAGCGAGACACAAACAACCTGATCCAGAATTTGGGCTCAGGTTGCTGATTCCATTTACTATGATGATAACCATTATGTTAAATGCACCTTTCAAGATAAGAGTGTAGTGTCTGTGTTCTGCCTTGGATCAAACTGTGGCTCCTCAGCACTTCTGCTGAGGATAAATATATTATCTGTGCTTCTGGAAATCTAATTATGTATATTACATTATGATAAAATGAACAATTAATATATTAAGATATTCATCTATATATTTGTATGTATGTTTTTTTTTATTTTTATTTTTTTAATTTTTTTTGAGATAGCATTAAATTTCATGTTTCAAAATAATGTTTTCATCTGTGTATCAAATATCTTATAGTTTTTAGAATAAATGTAGGTTTTTTCACAGATAATGATACTACTACCTAACTCTAACTCTAGGCAGAAGTGGTGGGGAAACAACACTTTGATGCTAAACAGAGTGCACAGGTAATACACTCTGATCTGAGATAAGCCATATGTAAATAATCTTGTCATCTTTTTTTATGGGAACTATGCTAGAAATTTATAACCCCAATATACTGCAAAATTAAGATACACTTCATCATTGTCAATTGGTAAGGATGCAGGCAAGAAAACATTCTTTCTAGTTTTCATGTTCATAAAAGGTAACAAAAAGGCCATCTTATTCCTTATATTTTTCTTTAAAAGATAAATAAAATGGTAATGATTTTTCATGAGTGTCACTGAATCAGAAAAGTGTGGGTGTATTGGCATTTTGTTCCAAACTGTTATCCCAAATATTTGACCCTAAAGAGGATACACTTCTGTTTTCAGGACGTCAGTGTGATAAGCACCATTTTGAGTGTGACAAGAAGAACTCTCAGAAGGAAGGACTGGATTGCATAGAGTTACAACATGTCTGTGATGGCATCCCCCAATGTGCTGATAGTTCGGATGAGAAAGGCTGCTCACCTGATGGTAAGTTGCTTGTTAGAATTTTCTGATTATTTTATTTTTTGGTATATCTTGGAGCTGCTTAAAGTCAACTGAATTTTTATCTATTTATGGATGTGTATCCATTTCTGTAGGTGAATGCTGTCAGCTTGTCACAGTTTTTGGCAGCTGTTGCTATCATCTTGTAATTCAATATGACTGTATTTTAAAGTTAAGGATTTTTTGTTTTCATTTTTAGCATGCCATAGAAATTAAAATCTAATTAATTATAGATTACAAATGGCTATTAATTCACATAAAAATGTATTTGATTAAAATTAAACTTTCTCTTTTTAATATATTTAAAGAAATATTAGGGGTTAATGAAAAAGATCTAGCAGACATAATCAACAGAAGAAGAAGAAAAAAAAAAAAGAAAGATAAGAGGCAAAATGTTTTAATGAAATAGTTCTGATATATATTTTAGCATGATTCTATAAATACAGAAATATGAATATGATAGAAATGTGCAATGGAAAGTTTTAAGCATAAAAAGAAATTCTGATTTGTTTCTAAAAGCTTCTTTGTACACAAATTCTTTCCCCATCTTTTGCAAACTTAGAGACTTTTTTCACTACTTCCAATATATATAGCTGGTATGTGAAAACATGGGTCTAACCTCACCATTAATGAGGTCAGAAAGCATTTTTGTACTTCATATCAAAGTCTCTGTTTGCTCAGAAATGATATTTTATTATTTGATGATCTGCAATGATCTCAAATGACCATGGAAGTCAACCTTTCATAGTCTATATTAGAGCCTGAGGTT
>CAUZXS010004170.1:245000-263220 GCA_963585895.1 Sepioteuthis lessoniana
AAGTAATTCTTCATCATGATGACTTTCTCTTGCATCCATCCCTATTGATCATCGCTCTTGGTAATTCCTCCAGACGGCACCCAATCTTTGCACAAAGCTGATGAATATAAGTTTTTGCTGGTTGACTAACACTGGTGTGTCCATGTGTAGGAGTCCATAGGAGAATGTCACATGAGTTTGTCCTTATTTCTCCAGTTGTGCCCGGCATGTCTTACTTGGATGGGTTGTGAGATAAGAGGTAAGTGGCTGTACAGCTGCTGTTTTATCTGAGTTTTCATAAAGACCAATGCCTCATGCTGCCTGCTTTAGACTATGCAGCAGAGACTTGGCTTGAGCAGGTGTATTTGCAAGAAGTGCTTGATCATCTGCATCAGTAATAGTTTCTGTGGGATTCTTAACAGCTGTGATATAATGGCAAGGTGTTTTGTCATGTAGAGACCAACATTTCCAGCTGGAAAAGTTAGGGTTCAAGGAATTATTGGAACATGTCAAGGAACATGGTTCTTGTAATTTAAACTTTTGATTTAGCTAAGGCAAGCCACATATTCGTCTATTGGCAAATCCATTTCTCATTCAGTAAATTCAGTTGACTTTTTGTTTGATCTGAACAAACAGAACAATCAGGTGGATTGACCTTTCCACATGTGTGAAAAATCATTTTTGCTCTGAACAAAATTTTGTCAATTATATTCTTACTTTGAATTGATAAGTTCCGCACACATTGTTGCTCTTCAAGGATAATTTCCTTTATGTAAATTGGAAAGGACTTGAATATGTCAAGGCTATTTTTATTTATTTATTTTTTTTGATAAGAGTATGAAATTTTTTATTGTTGTCAGTGGAATGTCTAATATATGAAATGTCCTTCTAAAATCAATAATTGCCAATCCTTATTAATGCTATGTAAATAGTTTGGATTTTTTTTCTAGAGATCTTTTTGGCAGTCCAGATCTCTTGTATAGATCCACTCCTCATGAATTACAAAAAAAAAATCATGAACGGTCTTGTATTTCAAATTTGTTTTTATTGAATTTTATTCAGTATTTTTATCCTTTCTGTTACTATATAAACCTATTCTTGCTTATTCAATACTAATGATATGGGTGTGAAAGGAAAAGAAAAAATATTAGTGGAAAAAAAATCATATGAAATCATTGAAATATGAATATATAGATTTTGTATAACAATGTATATACAGTTATATACTGTACTTATATAAAATTCCTCCGTCTTCTTCCACTAAATAATAGATTACTACTTTAGAAACATCATGTGTGTGTAATATCTATATATATATATATATATATATATAATGTTGATTAAAATTTAATACTAAATATATTTTTCAGTAGAAAAATCTTTATAATGCTCTTTACACAACAAAGCAGAGTAAAATTACAATATTTCAATTATGAAATAAGATGATGAAAACAAGATGAAAAAACTTATACCTCTGAGTTTCACAAGGTTGATCCTCAAGTGAGTTTGTATATGATATGTCTCTTTTAATGGCTCACCTCAGGATTGGGAGTGTTTATCTTATTTTTATTATCCTATTTTATAGTTGAAATATTGTATGTATGTACGTATGTATGTATGTGAATATATATTACATTTGTAGAGAATAGTTTCTGTTTTTATGTATTGTTTGATCAGTGTGAATTAGTAATAAGTGAGTCTTGTAAATTGGAAACTTTTATGTTGTAATTTTTATTTGTATATTTTTTCTAGATGCGGTTGCTTAAGACTTAATTTACTTATCTATATCATTGTTTTTACATTCAAAACAATTTTTTTTTAAATAATAGATTATTTTAGTCTTATTTCTGTTAATTATGATGTCTCAGCAGTTCAAAATTCTGATTCTTGTTAATTAGTTTACACTGAATAATTTGAAAGGAATTGCAGGCACTAGTCAGTTAATGGAAGAACATTTGTGCAGTATTGACCTTTAGAGAAGTTTTAAAAAAAATTGAAATGCTACTCTGAACAGGAAGAGATTAACTGGTTTAATAGGTGCCTGGGATGAAAGTTATACCATTCAGCCTGCCATTATTTGAGTGACTTTGTAATTTCCCCTTTAAACAATGAAACTGTCTAAAAAATATTCTAGTCAATTTTTATTTAACTGAAATTAGAATAAGCACACACATTTCAAGAAACATCTTATCAAGATTACATCGACAAAACCAGAAAATTATTAATAAATTTTATATTTTTAGTGTTCTGAATTAGATTTTAATTATAATCATAAATTTATTGTTTTAGCTTTTAGGCTAATTATAAATATATTTATTGTTAGAAATAGCCAATTTTTTAAAGGCAAAAAAAAAGCTGCTTTAGGAAGAGTCCTGTTTAGGGTTACCAGATTATAATTATTGTAAGTAGCTCAATATTTTTTAACCTAGTAATATACTTTTCATAATATATTCTAATGTTTAATTCTGATGATAGGCAATTTTGTTAACCCAATACCTGCTTGAATTATTCAAGAGGAAAATTTTAGCATCCCCCCCCCAATAATTTGGACCTTAAAAAAATAGGATATACTCAATTTATGATTGATATGAATATCTATTACATGTAAAAAGTTTAATTTATGGGATCTAAAGTATAGATTTAACAATTTTTGTAAACATTCCATTAATAGGATGATAGTGCCTATTAGGTTAAATTTCCAAATTTTATCAATTACTTCATTAGAATTTCCAAAGGAAGGGATAGATGTAGATATACTTTTATTATTGTGAGTATTAATACACAGTGAACTTTATATCAAGTGTGTGCAAAAGTTTCCAGTAAAAAACTGTTTTTCAACTGTATATTCAGTTCCTAGTTTTTAAACAAAAGAGCACTGGGAACATTTCCACATGCCTAATACATTTCAATGTATTATTTATATTAAAGTTCTCAAACTCAATGACATAAAATAGCCATTATGTCCTTGGCAAGAAGTGCAGTGGGCCAAAAGTGAGGTGGACAGGAGATAATTGTAAAATTCAATTGCAATAAAGTTAATACAGTTAAATCTAACTTTAATGCAGATGAATTTTATAATTCATAAATCTTGTAAAGAAAAGACTATTTATTTATTAAAATGAATAAACATGTAATTGTAATTGACTGTGGGAGTATGGGAAGCCTGACAAAAAAGTCCAATGTAATTAATATAACCAAAACAAAAAATAGAAAAATTGACTTTTGAGAAAATATCAGTTACAAAAGTGATTCTGTTGCAGACCATAGATAAGTAATTTTTTGACTAATTGCTTGAAATGTCTGCTTTATACAGTATGTCAATGTTTATTTGATTTATACTATAGATACACATTTTTATTAAATTGTTTATTGAAAATCAATTTTGACAAATTTTCATTCTACAAACCATTAAAAAAAAATTTTTTTTTTTTTAAATAATGATCATTTTGTAAATAAGAAAATTCCCATTCTTTTATGTTGTGTTTATTTAAATGTTTTCATCAGAACATACTCTAACAGTTTTAACTAATTTAAGATACTTTTAGTATGGTTATTTTCAAAATAGTTATTATTTTAATAACAAATTTGATGTGTGTTATTTTTATGTAATTATATCAGCATAAAAGATTCCATTTTATTATCTTGCCAGTAAATTTTAAGATAATAAATATTTTGCTCTAATGATGATTCTTATGAACACTAAACTCTCAAAAAGACATTAATTTTGTCAACTTTTATAAGTCGTATCTAAGATATAAGCAAACAATTTCTTTGCCTATAAATTTTTTTTTTTTTTTTCAAATTCAAAATAAATCTATAAATATTGTGTTATGAAGATAATTTGAAATGATTATCTTAATAAAGATAGGTTGTAAAGATTGTAGAGTAAAATGTTTTTAGTATAAATTCAAAGTATTATTTTGAACAAAACCCATATTTGCCTTGGATCACCTAAAGAACAGATTTTATTTTATGTATTTTTGACACTTTAAGATGAGCAAAAAATTTTGAGTTTTTCAAAATTCTCACAACCATTTTTTTTCTCATAGAAATCTTTTCTTTTTTTTCTGCTTTTTTTTTTTGCTTTTTTAAAAAAAAATATATCTACTTATATAACTGCAGAATCATTATCATATAAAGATTAAAAAAATATACAGCAGTTTATAAAAATATTTGAATGTTTTTGCAATTAGTTTTTTTCCCTCCTCAATGAAAAGACAATTGGAATATTTTTTTAATTGTTTTTTCTCTTGTTTAATTCAAACTATAATATGAAGCATGGTAAAAAAAAAATTTAATGCTAGAAGTGCTAAAGAATATTTTTTTATTTTAGCAAAAATTATCAGTTCTTATTACAAAATGCTTTTAATTTGTTCTATTTTTTCTGGGCTGCCTATATGCGTGTATTGTAAATCTTTTTTTGCATGCAAAGTTTTTAGATATATTGAAGGACCTTTTCATAAGTTTTGACAGCTGTTTGTTTTTTTTTTTAATTATTAAAACATTAAAGAAATTAAATTTTTGTATGACTACATAACTTTTAGAAATTAAGGTTAAGTCACACTGAAAACACCAAAGTTAAGTTGTGATGGACTTGTTCAGGACTTAAATGAGTGACTACTTGGGTACCTTAAGCAATCTGAGGCACGTGTGTCTGACTAAGTAAAGCTTAGTAAATACAATAACATAATTTTATGAGACATCAATGAACATCATTAGATATCTACTCATTTAATTTTTATTAAATTACTTAACAATTTTATGTAGATTATATTTATGCATAAACTACACTTGTGTATATGTACACATACACACCCACACACATACACTGTATATTTAATACTATCACATATATAATACAAACATACAGATATGCAAATTTTTTTATATTTTCACACAGATTAATTGCAGTTTTTTTCTTATGCATAAATGTAATTTAATTTCATGCAAATAGAAAAATATAGTTATCCCCAATTTTACACTTTAAAAAGTACTGGTGTTGTTAAACTATATAAATGCTTTGCTTGGAGCTATCATTTAGTTTAGAATTTGCTTAAAGAACATATGAAAAGCCAAAAAAGCAAAGACCTACTTTTATGATTTCAACTTGTTAGCAGCAAAATAACATTAAACTATTGTAATTCATCTGAAATTTCAAATAGTTACCAAAAAAAGAAAATCCAAACTTGTTATCTGTTTTTGCTGGCATTTCTTTTTCTAGTAACATTTTTTCAGGTTTTTGATTTATATTTTAACAAAAAAAAAGATTGTCTGACTAAATGATTGTTTTAATTAAATAAAAAAAAAAAAGAAATCTTACTGAAATCATTCATCTTGAAATATGATTTGACTTACCATCCTCATCAACAAATAATTACTGTTTACTCTCTGTTAATAGATTTAAAAAAATTTTTTTTTTAATCCAAATGTTTCAGTACACTAAAAATGAATGCAAAATTCAATGAATCCAAAAAAAAAAAAAAAAAGTGAAAGAAAGTAGGACCTGCCAAGTAAACATTTTGCATTTTGATTTGAATCTAGAGCTGTGTAGATGTTTTATTTTATCTTTTTAGTCTTTTTATCACTCTACTTATCTCTTCTTTGGGCTATTTGCTACTAAGATTTAAATGCCATATATTTTCAATGATTTGTTCAGCATTTGAAGATGGACCGGACAGTGACATTCCTTACCAGGTTGCTGCTAGTCCTAATCAAGACTCCATTGAGGAGGAAATGCCAAATATTGACATAAAACTAAAACCATCACCATCACCCCATCATACTGAAAGCAGTAACCTGAAATTAAAGCAACGAGGGGAATTGGCCAAAGCAAAGTATCATGTTAAAAGTTCTATTGAAAAAGACAATCCTGACCCTCCATCACAAAATCTTGAAAACACTAAGAATTTATCTCCTGCTGATCCACTGGCCACAAAGAAAAGTCCCAACCAGCAATACTCTATTCAGAACCCTGGTGTTAGGAGCAAAGGGACTTGGGTGAAGAAGGCTCGAGGGCAAAAATTTCACCATAATAGTGTTGTGGATGGCACCCAAAATAATCCTGCTGTTAGGAATGATGTTGATGTCCAACCATCTTCGAGAGAGACTTCAAGAATTGCCCCACAGCCTGACAATGCTGGTCGAATGTGGCATCATCTTGGCTCATATCCTCAGTATCAAAAGCAAGTTATGGTCACTGGTCAAGGTGATAGGGACATGATGCATAATAACCTTCAACAACAACGTCAACATGAAGAACAACTCTTACAGCAGCAGCAGCAACAGCAGCAACGACAGCAACAACCACACCAACAGTTGCAGGGTAGAGTGTCTAATTATGGTGACTCTGATCAACAAGTACCTCTTGTAGATTCTCAAGTTGCACTCAACCAACAGAAAATCTACAGTGAAGATGGTCAGCCTTTAATAGCCAAAAATTACATTCTAAATGGTCAGTACCCAAATCCGCAATTACAAGGTCATATCTATCAACCGTCCAGCCAAAACTACATTCCAAACCAGTACCCACAAGAAAATGGCCACATATCTCCTAAACAACAACAACAACAACAACAACCCCCACCACGGCAATATGGTTACCATGGTAACAATTATGGCTACCGACAAAAGGTTGGTGCCTATCATAATGGATATCCCTTGCAGCAGCCACAGCAACAGCAACAGCAATATCAGCAGGTCTCTGGAACATACAGAGATCCCAGTAATGGCTATGGCTCAAACTCTGGCCAGGCATATAACTGGGGAGACTACCCAGCTGATTACCTTTATACAGACCAGAATCCAGATTACACAAACATTGGTGCCAACGCAGTCCAAGGCTACCAGTATCAACCAGGTATCACTTGCACTGGTTTATCTGTTCGTCCATGTCTCCTTGTATTTAGACTGGCTACCCATTCTTTTCTTTTTCCCCCTTTCTTTCTAAAGTGAATGGAAACAGTCGCACACACACACACACACACACACACACACACACACACACACACACACACACCTCCTGAAAACATTTTGTTTTAAATCATCTAAAAACATTTTCAGTATTTTGGAAGATTGATATGAGGATGTTATACAGAATCATCCTCTAACTGGCCTTTTTTTTTTCACAAAACAAATTGTTTTTAATTTTCATCTGATGAAAATTTTTTTTTACAAAGTTCATTCTTTTATTGTAAAATAAATTTTGTTTATATTTCTTATGCCAGAATCTTATTACTATAAGTTGTTACAAAGGAAGGAATATCACTGTCGTGTGGATGTTTTTATATATATATATATATATATATATATATATATATATATATAATTAGAACAATTTTCTTATTTTTCAATAAGGAAGTACCTTTTTTCTTTTAATAACTTGCCATTTCATCAACCATTTTCTTACTCCACTGCAGGTCCCAGACCTTCCCCATGAGAAGTTATGGGATTTACTCTGCAATACTGACCCTTAACTTGTTAGTAAAGGGTTTAAATTCCTTCTAGACAAGAATAGAGAGCCCAATTTGCCGTATTATTTTACCCATAGTTGGAAAGAAAAGAGATGGGTTCATGCCTTTCCCAAGAGCATTCATACAAAGTAAATGGAAACAACCTCAGCCAGAATTTCAATCTGACTTACAAGATCCATTTTCTATGTCAATAACTCTTATGCTACATTCATAACCATGCCCAGAGTGTCAGGTATTTTTGCTGTTACCTAAAATCACTTTGTTATTGTTTTAAAAGTAGAGTGGTTCGTTTCTGCTGCTTGAATTCTGTTTTGAATAATTGGAATTTTTTCATCATTTCTTTTTTGAATTTATGACGTCTTTCTGATTTTCTTACCAGATCAGCAAATGTTACAATAATAAAATGAGTTGGATCATATGCCTATAAGGTTTGCAGTATTGTCATTGAAACCTTTACGTTTAGTGATTTTCTTTCGACATTCTATCAATATGTACTTAGTTCAATCTTTTAAGCTCTTCTTATGTTCTGGTCATTTATAGTGGCCAAGAATATAACAGATATATTGCTCCTCATTGCACTTAAAGGGGTAGGTCAATTTCTGATGCCTGAGGCACTCTTAAATGTAAAATTCTGAAAAACCTGAGTGATTTTTATCAAATGAGGAAGCATGCATTAAATTTGACTTGATATTTTTTCTTGCTCTTTTCAAAGAGGTAATTAAATATGTCTTTTCTGTTCAAACTAGCAACCATGATCAAACAAAACAGATGAGAGGCTTAAATTCAAGAATTTCATTTCTTACTTTTAGTGTGTCTATTTTTATTCTTTGGAAATAATTGCTTGAATTTTTTCTACTTGATTTGTAAGGTAGAAAACATACTTGAAATTCAAACAATTATTATTTGATTTTGACAAATTTTGATGGTTTGACTACTCAATTTTTATAGAGTTCTTTATTAGGGCTTTTTATTTTTCTTAGATTATTTGAGTTTGGTGTATTTGGCCAGTTTTATTTCTAGATAACAATCATCTATGCTTATCCCATGGAAAATGGTGCTCAAATAAATTTTGTAAGGAGGATTATCACTGTCTTCTATTAAAATTCAAGACACTCATTGAATTAATCATGAAGCTTTTGATTCGGTAGATATGGTTTCCCCCCCGCCCTCTTTTTTTTTTTTTTTTTTTTTTTTTTTTAAGCCTGTATTCACTTTTTTAATAGCTTGCTAAATTCCATTTAATCTGAAATTTGGTTTTATTTTGGTTTGTTTTATTTTTACATAATTTTTCTCATTGTGCATAGTTTAAAAGTTAATTTGTATGATATATTTTTCATTTTATTATTGTTAATCATTTTTGATTGACCTAACATTCAAAATCAAATTTAAAATCTTTACCCTGTATTTGAAAAATCTTTTTATCAATATGTGAAACACATTTTTTATCATAAACCAAATACAGACATTTTTACTTATCAAAATATTTTCTATTTATTAACTAGTTACAAATTTAATTAAAAAAAAAATTCAATGTGGTTAATTTTTTTATATTTTCATTGTTTTTGTTAAAACTACAATTAATGAAATATTTGGTTGTAAATTGACACAGCAATATCTTTATTCTCAAGCAAGCATTGAGTTATTGCCATTCTTACCAAGTTTTGTAAATGTTCATTAGTCAAACCTTTTTATTCTTTTTATTTCATTTATTTTTAAAGCGTAGGGCATGACGTCATTTCAATTTGTCCTTTGTTTCAGGCTGCACTCCCCTCTGTCATTTTTTTTTAAGGGTTGCATTTGATAAAAAAAATTTTAAAAATTGAGAGAAGATACTATACTCTCTTTACTTCTATGAAATTGAGTATATTTATAGGAGTGATTTGCATATCTTAAAATAACATCTGAATATCATTTGCCACAATCCCAGTTTAAAACTGAATAATTTTGCATATATTGCTTGATAGTTGCTTCAGAAAGAAAAATATGGCTTGGTAATGACTTTGGAATAGAATATCCTATTCTTGTTAAGATACCAGCCTCTTAGCTGACCTGTTCCATCATCAAACAATAAGAATAATAAAGGAGTTCAATCAAACTTTGTGTTAAACTATAGTGATCAGCCAATTATCAATGACATTATTTGATGACTTTTTCTTTCTCTTTGAACATTATTTTTTTTGCTATTCTATCTAAAGACAAAGAAAAACATTAACTATAAAACTTATTCCCATCATTTTATTATAAACTCTAAATTTTGACCACTGTCTCTTAAGAAACTGCTCACAACAATGTTCTAAAAGTAAAACAAAAAGCTTTCCTTCCAAAATTGATACTTTTTGATAGATTTTTTTTTAGACAGCCAGTATTTTTAATATAAATCTAATTCTTCAAGCCTTCTTTTTCAGTTTTCTATTGATGAAAGTTTTTCTTACCTTTTAGTTCTTCATTAAAGTCACCAGTTCTGATTAATGACAAAAAAGATGGCCAACTGTTGAAACAAAATTAATGAAATTCTCAAGAATTTGAAAAAGAAATTTCTTTAGAAATATAAGATATTTTTAAAAACCATTCTTTTAACAAAATATTGCCCTAATCATTAAAATTTTTTTAAAGAAAATGTAAATATTGTTAAAAATATAATGCCTTTTAAAGAAATTACTACAACCAATGAAAGGATTGATATGGTATAACATCCTACTTATCAAAAATAATATTCAAATCTTAATGCATTTAAAGTTTTATTCATTTTAGGTGTTATAATTCATAAGGTAAATTTATAAAAATGAATACATTCTACAAAACTATGCTTAAAACCATTTATAAGATTTTTAAAAATCTGTACCTACGTTCCCTTAATATTTAAATAGATGTAGAGCTTGCTACAAAGAAAACTTAATTTGGTTGAATCTGTGCTGGTTTAAGAGATTTTAGAATGTTTGGTAGTATTTTCAAAAAATTGTTAAAAAAAATAAAAAGGTTAAGTTATTAATGCAGATAACTTTTTAAAAAACTTAAACAATTTAGGTTCTTCTGAAAATTGACTTCTTTTCTATTTTTTTTCCATCTTTGTTCATTTTGCACAGAATGCTAAGAATGAAATTTTGTCCCAACTGATGAATTATAAGTCAAATGGTATATAGGTTTCAGCTGTTCCTAAGAAGAATTTTCTTTTTTTCTATATACAGTCTCACACAGATTTATGATACTTATTAATGTATCTAACAATTTTTAATAACTTGAAAAAGGGATCTTACTGCACATGCATGAGTAGTCTCTCTTCTGTAGTTTTACTCAGTTCATAGTGAGATGCCATTGTGTGAAGTTATGTATTGTGGGACCTCTGCATTGCTTATGACCAAACAACCAAATATATCACTTACAGGGTTTTTTCTTTGGTAAACATTACCCAGGTCTATCAGACAGCAAAAGTCTCGATTTTGTTATATGACTTTGGCTTTTCCCAAAGCTAAAATCCACATTGAACACTGTAGATTAAGGAGAATGCAACAAGGCAGTTGATGATAATCCTGAAAACAAACTTTGCAAAAAAGTTTTGAAAAATGTAAGGGATGATGATGTGTGAGGTTTCCCTACCCTTGTATCCTTTCTCCTGCAGATAACCTTAGAATACTCTCTGGGGTTAAGAAAGTTTACATCATGTCAGATTTTTATCAAGACTTACTCTTGAACTGCAGATGCCATTTTTATTTGCTTGCTGAATGAATTAGACCTTCTTGATCAATTTTAGGTTAAAATATTTCCTTCCAAAAATACCATTAAAACACTCCAAGGATTTCATGTGCCAAATTTCATTAAGATAAGTCCATTCACCTTGGAGCTCATAGGTAACCAACTCAAACAAATGAAGCAAATTACACACACACACACACACACACACACACAGGTATTTTTTGTTAGTCCTCAAACAACTTGCATCTTTCACATAATTATGTATCAATGAAGCATGTGTTTTAAAAAAAGTTATATTTCAAAACTTTGGTAGGATTTGTATTCTTTTCAACACTGTATAAAAGATGTCTTTTTAAAACAGTAGAATAAAACAGTAAATTAACTTTTTTCCAGAGCAACCCATATCTAAATATTAGCATACATTAATTTATTCATAGTCTGACAGTTACAAACTGAATATTGATTAATAGAGAAGTATCAGGTCAAATTCATTGACAAGAAAAGAGATTATATTAAAAGATAATATTTCTTGTATAAAATAGGTTTTTTATTTTCATCAATAGATTATGGTTTTATTGATATACCTACATAGTTGAATGCGATGAATTATGTCTCTAAATAATATGAATGTTTGATAGTTTGCAAAGTGACTTATACACTGTTTGATGCAGTTATTGATTTCACTTTTATAGTAAAAAGTTAGCAACCTTAGTTGAGGGTGACCCTAAGGCTCCTTTTTCAATAGCTACTACACCGAGGTGTAAAGGAGGGCGCTACTTCATTCCCTGAATTACTCCATCTTAACCTTTGATCCTTACTTTATAATGCTGAGTGTTAAGCAAGGCGTCATCTGTGGATATTTTTTATGCAATCCTGAATATACAGTACTTAGATCATATACATGATTCAAATGATTGTATTCGTATTGGTTGTTATCTTCACAATATTTCAGTTGTTGTGCTCTCCAGCCTTCTTCAGGTGTCTCTTATAATCTGTAACTGAGAAGGCAAATTAACTGATACCAAATATTTCAAGGTGCAGATAGCTGAATGAGAACAAGTCTATTCCTCTAGGGATTAGATAAAGTGTTTGGTTTGAAATTCCCTGGATGTTGCCAACTATGATAAAAAGACAGCAGTCAAAAAGTTGTGAATATAAAAATCAAGATGAGGACAATGGTTATTTACAAAGCTTACCTTAGTTTGGCATAAGAAGGTCAGAATTATAGGACACTCAATGAGAATTGAACAGCTAATCTAGCTTGCTAACCATGACATTATGTGAGGTACCCAAGATGAAGACAATAATACAAATCATGAAAATAATGTAAATAATAATACCTCATCTGAGAACTTTTAAAATATCGAGTTTCTATAGATTTTATTTTAGTAACATCAAATAATACAGTATCTACAATCAAAATAGTTTCCAAAGTTTATTTTAAAAAAACTATTCAAGACATAATAATACTTATGATATAATTTCCTCAAAAAACATTTGATGTTTATTATCAAGGTTTTTGGCATCATCAGGTGTTACATTGTCTGTCAGGATGACAAAAACTATAGTTCCTTGTTATATGCCTCAACTCTAAGTTGACACAGTTAATAAGGCTTAGAATATGCTGACCGTATCTTCTAAAGAGTGTTAAGAATCTCACCAAGGGGTGTCCTGGGTATGATAGTGACTCTCTGGTTCTGGAACTCTTGGGAGTGTGGAGTACTTCTGTTTACATCACTCCCAAGTCCACTCTGACCCAGAGTGGTAGTATCTGTTAGGGTCCCATCAATGGGTTAAATAGATCAGTTTGAAAATTTGTTTTCAATTGGAAAACTTGATATCATATAACTGGGAATTGTTTGTATTAAGAATAGTTGCTTAAGGCTATGATTATTTACTTAGAATTATTTTGCTTAATTGAAACCATATAACTATGTGCAAACCAGTGTTTATTATCAAATAGAAATTATTACTTGAAACCATATAAATATTAGTAATAGATAGGAATGCTTGAAACCATACAACTATGTGCAAATTATTTATATTAGGAATACTTGAAACTGTGTGCAAAAAACCCCTTAAATGACTCCATAAAAAATGTAAATATGTAAAATGAATGCAATTCTTTAACCTCTAGACATAAAATAATCTTCAATTGGTTGACATGCTTTTAAAATCAATCAGCTCCAAACATTACCAATTATTTAGTGTACTCCTATGTAATATAGGAATATGTTGGCCGCCATGAAGTTTATATCCTAATAGCTTATGACTTTTGGGGATATGTCTAAGATAAAGTATTTGTCTTTCTCTTTTCTCTTAATTCTGATGATCTAAAACAAATATCTCACCAGCTATTTCTCCTGTACATGAAGAAATTAACTACCACCTTGATATATGCTACAGCTAGGAGTACAAATGTTGAGGAGGTACTCATGGTATCTGGACGACTTGAGTTCAAATCCTAGTCAAGGTTGTTTACATTTTATATAATGCTAATTCCCTTGGAAAAGGTCGTAGTCCAACTATTTTCTCCCAGTTATGGGTAAATAATTTGGCAGACTAGCCTCTTTAACCTTAGTGTGGCAACCAATCTAGGATAAGGAAAACTCTGTATTCAAACCAGTTGTACTTAGCTTAAAAATTGACCTTGTGTCACATCTTGCTTGTTGTTGAGGGGTTGGGTAAATACCCACTTTTCTATTCTTGTGCAATTCTAAGTTATACTTAGTGAATACCTGTCTTCAGTTATTTAGTGAGTAGAAATAAACAGGTTCAACTGAGAGATCATTAAAATGGATAGTATATTCTATTTCTCCTTTGGCTGTGTTGTCTCAAGTCAAATTTAGTAAAGGAAAAAGATCTTATTTGCTGAGTAGGATAAATGAAGAAATTGACTACCACCTTGTTATATACTGTATGACTAGGGTGCATCCCTAGCCATAACAGTATATATATTGAGTATTACATCAATAACTGTAAGTTGCAGTGATAAACTTTGTGTTTCTCTACAAAGCCACGTATCATGTCAGTATCTTAAATATCTACTTCTTTTGTAGACACACTATACACAATGCACACAAAAGAAAATAAACTCTATTTTTTTAAAGTTTCCTTCTGTGGCATCCACATATAAAATGAAATGTGTATTCACAAATATATATGTGTGTGTGTGTGTGTGTGTGTGTGTGTGTGTGTGTGTGTGTGTGTGTGTGTGTGTGTAAGACTTTTTCTTACTGTGTGCACATATACACCACTCTAATCCCAAGTAAAAGTGCCAGAGAGTGATACTTTGATCCTAGGTAATGTATACAGGTACAACACACTGATCTTAAGTCAGAGAGTGAAATTTTGATCATAGACAGAGCATGCAGATACTCTGATCTTAGACAGAACTGCCTTATGAATATTCTCTGCTAGTATATGCTACAGTAAAAAATTGAAACTATTTTCTTTTTCCTTTGATATTTTAAATATCTGAACACATTTTTTATGTTCTGTTGCTTGTGGAATTTAGGGTATTTTCCATTTTAGGCACTGCATGTTTTTGTTTTGTGTATGTGTGTTAATATTTGCCACTTTATGTGTGGGTATGTGTGTCTTTGCATTTCTTATATAGCCTTGACACTAGTTGTATAACAATTATATATATAGATAGCATTACTTTTATTGAAATACATTTTTGGATTATCATTAACTTTTGCTGGGTAATTTCATTTTTACTTGATATTTTATGATGACTTTCTATTTTTTAAATGGAACCCATTTCATTGAGAATTATATTGAAGTAAAAGAAAAGTTCTTTTCTTACATCAGTTCAATACAAAATCCATTTTGATCTCCTCTAATAACTTTGTAGATCACCTTTCAAGACACTAAAGATTTATTCAAAAAACAAATTTCTTGCAGTTGCATTGGTGTCACGATGGTACTGAAGGCAAAGAAACCCAATTTCTTGATGTTTCAGGAATCTTGATATAAACCTTTTTAGCTGGCAACTTTTTAGAAATTTTAACGGACTAAACTCCTGTTGTAAATAATAATTTTTTATCATCCAACTTAAGGAATGTTGAATATAGGACTTTCTTACTGTATTTACTGATCCCTTCCACTGCAGGCAGGATTTGACATAAGATTAGTTTTGAAGTGGAGTACAGTTGATTTAAATTTGGAGTTTTCTTTCTCCTTGACTGGTTGCTGTACCAGGGATTAAGAACCCAGTCTTATTGAATTTAATATTATAATGAGTGGAGTGAACATGAACACTGACACCACAGTTGTGAATTGGACTGAAAATTGCTTTATTCTTTAAATTAGGACATTTTAGTGGTATTATATCAACAAAAATTTTGCTTTTTTTTTTTCCTTTTTTGCTGTGTTTTGATAACATGCAATCAATAAAATCAGCTCATTATAATGCAGATATAATACCTAACATTTTTTTCTTTCTCTGAAAATTGACTATTAAAAATCACTTTGTTTTCTATTTATGCTGAAGCTAAGGTATTTTTGTAAAGCTAATAATCTTAAGTAACCTATAATAAATACCTTTCAGAATAATCCTTCTGCTGAAAAGACACGTGAGAGGTGTCTCATATCTATACATTCTGTATATCATCAAAAAGATTGAAATTGATTAATAAAATAGTTATTCATTTTCAATCTTGTTTTTTCTAATTACCTGGGGTGAGGGGGGAGGATTTAATAAACATTTTTAGAAATAAATTTTGCACATTAGCTAATTCCATGAGGACAAAATTACTTTATCAAGTTACTCAGAAACTTGTTTGAGTGGGGGTAGTAGAAGTGATTGTTTTAATGACTGAATTCTATGTAGAACTGAGATTTGGACAAATAGACAGGCACAGTAGCTCACTTGAAATAATTAAGAAGATAGAAAAAAGTGTAATTAGATGTGCATTGACCCTAGCTGAATATCCCACCAAGGCTAGAGAGCCCAGTGCAACATTGTAAATGAATGATATGAAAGTGCAAATAGATAAGTTATCCCCCCCCCACTCCAACCAGTAGCCAAAGAAAGATTTGTTGACAAAGTTCAACATCTCATTTGATATGCTTGATCTTGTTCCTTGGACCAAAAATAGTAATTAATCAGGACTTATCAAGGTCACTAGACTTGATTGGTCATCTAAGTATCAGCAGAGGCTGATTGTCCAAATGCCATCTGTGTAGGGTAGAAGTGGGTTTGGGGTTGATTCCAATAAAGATGATAGGTTTCTTGATTTGCACTTTTTTGATAGTTTGGGTATGAGGAGACAAACATTTGCATGTACAGAGGGCAAGTGAATAAGTTACTTGGGACATTGTGTCTGTTATTCATTTCCACCTGGCTTCTATGGCCTCTAAAACTGAATGGAAAGAATAAAACAACTGAAGTCCTAACTGAAGTTCTATTTTTATGTTTCTTCTCTTCCATCCAATAATTAGCTATTGTCAATATAGCAGTCATAGGTGATTACACTACACCTGTCTGCCTTATAATTTTACCCATAGCTTGGGGAAGGGAAAGATAGAGGGCTTTATACTCTTTCTCAAAGGCATTAGTAAAAAATGAATGCAATCAGAATTAGCTGAAATTTGAAATCTGCTTGTTGATTCCATTTTCTGTGCTAGTAACCATTGTGACTCCCTGGATGCACATGTACACTCAACCAACTGTATAATGAGCTCCCAGATTAATATGCTCAACAGAAACCAAATTAGTTACTGTCAGTGAAGTCACTTTTGGGACTTGGTTGATCAATTCCAGTTATCAGAATTCCAAAAGCAATTTCATAGTCAAATGACATGAATAATAGTTGCTGAGCCATTTCAAAATTCTGCTGAAACAGACAGGCATCAAGTGATGTTGAATAGTTTATATTTAATGAAGGGAAATTACACAGTTCTTTAATGAAGAGAATTTAATTAAAGAGCTAAACGGCATATTTCAATTGTAAGTATTTTTGGCAAGTCTGTTTCTATTTGTCTGGCCCTATCATCATCATCATCATCATCATTATCATAAAAAAGGCAATCTGTCTATTTGGCCTCGTGTGTCAGACCCAATCAATAAATCAATTATGGAACATACACAAAGCTATTACAATAATAAGACCCAGTACAATTATCGGCAAATTATTTTATGATGAGTCCAGCATCTGGAAATATTCTATATGTTGAGTAAATCAGTGAAAAACAAGAGATGGTTCATTAATAAAGAATAAGTAACATCTACCAGTCATACACACTAAAGAATTCACAATTTTTTCATTAAAAAAAAACAAACATAAATACATTGATCTTAGATGCATTATTTTGATTTGTACATTCTAAATGACATGCATGTTAAAATCTCAAAAAGGTTTGTAATGAGTGGCTTAAAGAGGAAAAAAAAGAAAATTTTCACTGTAGATTAACTAAATCCTTAATGCTAATTTCTCTTATTTCTTTCTTAAGAATATACAAAAAATGCTAGTTGCTTAACAAGAAAATATACCATTTTCCGATAAATATATCTTACATAAAAGCTGATTTTAATAGCAATTAAGAGCAATGCTGAGTTAGATTGTTTTTACTGAAGTGATTAAGAATAAGAACATTGGGATATACACACTTAAAAGTATTTGGTATGTATTTTATCTTTATGTGTGTGTAATATATATATGTGTGTGTGTGTGTGTGTGTGTGTGTGTGTGTGTGTGTGTATATGTGTGTGTGTGTGTGTATATGTGTGTGTGTGTGTGTATATGTGTGTGTGTGTGTGTATATATGTGTGTGTGTGTGTATATATGTGTGTGTGTATATATATGTGTGTGTGTATATGTGTGTGTATATGTGTGTGTGTATATATGTGTGTGTGTGTGTGTGTGTATATATATATGTGTGTGTGTGTGTATATATATATATATGTGTGTGTGTGTGTATATATATATATATGTGTGTGTGTGTGTGTATATATATATATATGTGTGTGTGTGTGTGTGTATATATATATATGTGTGTGTGTGTGTGTGTATATATATATATATGTGTGTGTGTGTGTATATATATATATGTGTGTGTGTGTGTATATATATGTG
>CAUZXS010004171.1:0-34876 GCA_963585895.1 Sepioteuthis lessoniana
CGTGTAAGGAGTGAGTTTATTTTGGGATAGCTATAAATTCATATTTTCGGTAAATTTTGTAGAATTTGTAAAAAGTAATGTGATAATACGTTTAGAATCTATAATGTTTCATTGGAAATATCAAATTCGTTGTGTCTTTGGTTTAGAAGGAAATTAGCTTTGCATTTAAAATTATTTGGTATTTACTTATTTATGTACAATGCTTTTGTATGTTTGAACGAAGATATTTTTCTGAAGATTTAACAATAAGTAAAATATTTAATATATTCAATGGAATGGAATCCATGGAAAAGCAAAGAAAACATTAATATTATTCAATTAATTTTATTTAATTAGTTTTAATTTAATGAAATTAAACAAGTAGCAGTTTTTGTGTTTTTTTTTCTCAATATTTTCAGTGTGTATCGTATGAAATGCCTTCGCTACGATATCCACTTTACTCACCGCTGCTTTTGAAATTGCCATTACAACATGCGGGCACCTCCACACTACAGGCGATGTGCAAATTTAATTATTATACGGGCCATTTCTCAGTTTTGCCTGACTCTTTCCTGTTAACCGGATGTCTGCTAGCAGCAAGGTGATCCTATATCGCGCCCTTATGCACACCTCTATTTCCTATACAAATCTTTTAGAAAAAATAAGCAAATAAATCCCATAACATAAAATAAAATATATCTGCTTTTCTATTGTCTCCTGTCTCTCTTACTCTTATAAATATCTGCATTTTGAACCCTGCTAACGATAATGTGTGTATTCGTTTGTCAAAGTCACCGAACGTACTGGCATCACGTCTACATTTTTTATTTATTTATTTTATTTTTTATATCATTATTAAATTCTTTGGAATGTATTTTTGAAATGATTGTTTGTCGTCACGACGTGCGAGAATTCTACAATTCTAGTTTATATGATACATAAATGAGGTTTTTGTCTGAATTTCTGAGAGGAGGTATTATCATTAGAATACACTTATGTAATCAGATTAGTGTCCTGGATCTTGGTGGTTGTTATAGCCAACTATAATAACAACCTAGATGAACACACAATTTCGATTGGATCAGTGCAAAGTCACCGACATGAATGGAAAATTTTAATGTCACAACATTGTCACCCCCCCCCTTCAAAAGCAATAAAAAACATTTTATATTGAAAACAAATGCAGATAACAGATAAGAACCGGAAGCCATTAGTTGACCCTTGCGACCTCGACATATGGTTTGTGCCCACGAAATAAGTTTAAACGATTAAAAAAATGATAAAATGAAGCTAAAACTATTATCTTTTTGACAAACACACTTTAACATACAAATGGTAGCGCTACATCTCACAGTTTGATTGTACATAGAGGACAGACAAACTAAGTTTCATCAATTACATATATATATATTCTAATCCAGTACCTTATTTGAAGTCGGACATTTTATTATCAAAACAGATATTATTAGGTGTTATTTATCATTCAAACCTACAGCATTGAAACTTTTTCAACAGAAACAGAATTGCATAAGTACATATAAGGGGTGTACTTATTTTTAGGCCGCTGCATATTCATATATCGTAACAAGGTTTCAGGACAGAAGATTTTAGTAATAAATGATACGCAATAATATCTGTTTTCATTGTATAACATTTCCCTAGAAATAAAATATCTTAACATCTTTGGTTTTGAAAAAAGGTTTTTAAAAAAGAATTGTTAGAGGTGTACACACACACACACACACAACACACACACACACACACACACACACACACACACACACATATATATATATATATATTATATATATATATATATATATATATATATATATATATATAAACTACTGCATATATTCTGGGTGTCTATCGTAGAGCTATTCTTGTTAGTCCGTGCTAGTAGATTCTGTTTTTATTTAGCTGGTTATTATTCTCGTCATGCGCTCGAGGGGGCTAAACTTGACGAATATCTACACATATACACACACAGCCAGAACCAACAGAGAGAGAGAGAGAGAGAGAGAGAGAGAGAGAGAGAGAGAGAGAGAGAGAGAGAGAGAGAGAGAGAGAGTATTTAGATATTCAAATATACATAATCTTGTGAAATACATAAATGTCTCACCTTGTGTCCCTAAAACTTCGTTACATGGTACGTTATTTTGATTTAATTAATTTTCGAAATAGTCATCGTTTCCGGTGTCATTCGGTTTATAAATTTTCTCTTACTTTTTATTGTAATAATCTTAAAATTAATTTCATATACTGGTCAATCTATAAATTATTTGATGGAACAGTTCTGCTGTTTATTCCCGTTATCTTTTTTTATTGTGGAAATAAACATAAAATCTATCAAATTATTTGTGTATGAATCCCAATATATGACCTTCATTTTAGTTGTCATTAAATTTCATAGAGGCAACTTTTAGAGAATTTGGGTCTCAAGATATTAATAGAAGGAAATATGACGTATATAAGAAACTGAATCAAATTTGTTATATAAAGGTCATATAAACAAAGTTTTAACAAATACACACACTAAAGTATCCCCTATAAATAAGTACACTTGTAACAATTTTCTATAAAATGTTTATTTTCTTTCAGTACCAGGATTTTATTATTTCTAATTGGTCATCATATTGTCAAAACGGGTATTATTAGGTATCATTTATTATCAAAACCTTCAGATCAAAGAAATAAAAACTACAAGATGAAAATATTTAGTTCGTAGCAAGAGAATAAATTGATAAAAATTACAACTTGAGATATTTACCATTACTTTGTTGCCAAGGTTTTATTATCTGTTCTAACCATTCCTCAATATCAGAAGAAATTTCGGCTGGGCTATTTTCTTGCCAGTTTGGAGATTCCATCAAATCATGGGAAAAGTCTTCACTCTCAGTCTTGTCAACATTCATATCTGGACATTGACCACTCTTAGACTCTTCATCATTCATGCTTTCAGGACTGTTCAGATAAGACGGAAGAATTGGAGGATCATTAATGCTGGTATGGTTTCTGTCGTTGGCAAAGCCAGGAGAGTTGGCTGAGCTAATTGAAGTCATTGAATGTCGGCATGACAGAGAACTTTCTCTTTTGATAGCTTCCCTTTTGTTTGCCAAAGTAAATATTGTTGTTGGTCCTGCAGTTTTAAGTGGTGGAGAAGGAGATGCTATTGATGCTGGCGATGCTGACAAGGATGTAGTGACTGGAGTCGTCGATGTCGAGGTTTGACGACATGCTGCTAGCACATTGGTCAGTTCGGTTTTAACATATAATGGTAAACTTTTTGTTGTGTTGGAAAGTTCAGAAGATAAAAGTGCCACTTCAGATAAACGTTGGTCGAAAGAAGATTGAGATGACCCTGTAGTAGACCGAGAGAGACTTGCAGAAAGAACGTTTTCCAATTCTTCTACGGTTAGATCCGGAAGTTTACGCTTCAGGGAAGGCAGTTTCATTTTGGACAGTTGTTTCCGTTTAGTAGCTATTTCATCAAAGAAAGACTCGACAGTAGTCGGGTCAATGACCGGAAGTTCTCCCGTGCGTCGTTGTTGGAAGGGATTTGGGATAACACTGATGTGGTTAGCAGCGTTATTTTCATTATTGTGAGAACGGTGGTTCGAGTTGTTACCGCTACTGGTTGAATGAGGGTGGTCTAATTGATTGGTATGTTGCTGGTGTGGTTGAAAAAGATAACGTTGGTGATGATGAGGAGATTGGCTATTTTGTTTTCTGTTATTTGATTGGTGATGTTGGACGCTGGCCTCATTGTCGGTGACATTGCATTTTACTTCATCACCATTACTAATCGACAGTTTCCGCTTTTGTTTTGGCTGTAGTGCTATGTCTTTTGCATCCGACACCACTGGCTCTGTATCAGCTACAATAGCAGTTGTTCCTGCTGCTGATAACGAGGCCGTCTTAAGCGAGATGTTCAGGAAATTTTGAAACACTAAGTCAGGTGATGATGATGGAGATGGTTCCGGTGTAAGGATTCCTTCCGGAAGTACTGCCACTTGCGGTTTTATGTCCATTTCAGTGGGTGCATGCCAAAAGTAATAAGATAACGTTTTCATATCTAACTGTTTTAGCTTGCTTTGCCCACAGGGTAGCACTGGATTATGGTAAGGGGTACTGGTCAGGCACTGGGTCGGGCCGTACATGCAACTACTGGAAGAATCAGCACTTGATATTGGATATCCACCAGGAGGCGAGGAAGAAGATGATGAAGAGTTTGTGTAATGATAACCTCCGCCAAGAATCAAGTGTCCAGAATAGGTGCCCGAAGCGGTTGTGCTACCAAGGGTTCCCCCAGCAGCAAGAAAAAGCTGACCATCGTTATTATTGCCTTTATTATTAAATGGAGACACGTGTCGTGGAATTTTACGAGGATTACATTCATGGTCAGGCACATCTTGGTTCCCTAAATTTAATTTGCGCTTCAGAGCCAAAAGGCCAATAGATTCGTTTTTTTTGTTTTCACTGTTGTAGCTGTTGTTGCTGCTGCTGTGACTATTATTGCTGTTATTGGTGTTGCTATTATTATTATTGTTAGTTGGAACTGGCCCACTACTAGACGTATTACTACCGCTGCCGCTGTTGTTTGCATTCAGGGATGAGCCTCCATTACCCGAATTACTAGTTGTAGGTGGGTCGACGTGCTGCTGATAACAAGCTCCATCCATCATGGACAGTGGAGGAGCAGGAGGTAGAGAAGGTGGAGGGTGCCCACTGCTAGCAGAAGGAACAGAAGGAACTACTGAACCAGCATAGCACCGACTCCCTACTGGGGTCATTTTCGCATAGATATTCGATGGAGCACCGTAGGGAGATGTGTGCGGTTGTTGTTGTTGATGGTGATGATGATGGTGGTGGTGGTGTCTTTCTCTTTCCATACTTAAAGCATAAGCATGGGTTACTGGGTCATCATAGAACTGTGGCATATGTGACGTTAATAACTCTTCTTGTTGCATCATCGGGTAATATGCGGCTGTAGGCGGAAGCATGTCCATTGGCGACAATTGGGCAGCACACGGTGTAGGGTAGGCATAAGCAGGGCCTCGTAACTGACATGCCTCATCCTCACTGAATAATAATAAAAATTACAATTGTATTGGAAATAACTACAAATAATTTTCATCATACTTTTAAAGAAAAATTATAATTGTGCAAAAACGCAAAGACATTTTTTTAAAAAGTTAACGATGTAGACAAACATACATTGTCATGAAATGTAATAAAGATAATTTGATGTTTCGGATTCAATTTCTTTGTTCAATGGAATATCAACCTTCGTGGGTTATTTAATGCCAAAGCCACCCTTCTAGAAGAGCAGTAATAGTACTATTTAACCCATAGCTGGGGGAATAAGGGAGTTCACACCTTTCCCAAGGTGATTAGTCCGAAAGTGAACGCAATAACTCGACTGGAGTTCGAACTCACTTATTACTATGTCATAGTCCAACACGTTAGCCGCTGCGCTACTACGTCACTATGACTGCCCCAATTTGATGTGTGGTGCCTTAGCCTAAAATGGTTTTGAAATACGAGAACGACTTATGGACAGATTTTCAAATCAGCTATGAAAATAATGCTTCTGAAAAAAAGTTAAATGAATTTTTGAATAAGAAAACTTCAAATTTTAAACATGTGAAATATTAAACATGTGTAATATTAAACATGTTTAACCTTTTAGTAGGTTAGGAAAAATATTGTTCGTCTGTGAATTTAATGAAGATAATAATTTGTCTTTGCATAAGCGTTAAAGTTCTTAGAATAATTACAGCTGCTGTGAATGAGATTGTTATGAAAAATGTGCTTACCTGATCACTTGATTGACGCACACAACTACAGGGTCGTCACTGTTGGCAAGTGCTTGACGCACATGCATTACAATGTTCACCCATATAAACTGACCCCCATATACCAACATGCGTACTGTCAACATACACCCCATTTCATGACGAGATTTGATCACTGAAAAGGCAAACACAAGATTACATAAAGATAATGATGACAGTTGTTTTCTATCTTAGATTTTGTTAGTATATAACATTTTAGTCTGGTTCTTTTGTCAATTATTGTCTTTTGTAACTTTTAATAGTTAAAAACAGATAAAAGATAAAAGAAAAAAAGTAATATAATAGCAAACATATCAGTAAAAATTTATAAAATGTTAAGAGATAATTAGGAAAAATTCAATGTATCGTATTTCTTTTAAATTGTATTCAAATTTTGTGTGCCATGTAAGAAGCAATGATGATTACTATGATAAAATCATCTTATATCCGAAATTTAAAAAAAAATTAATTTCCTGAAAATTATACTATTCTTTAAAAAACAAAACAAAGAGAAAGTGAACAATGAACATTAATTTGTATCAGAAGTCATTTATCGAATCGTTACTCTAAATAAGTATTTTCTATCCATATTTCTTTTACATTCCAATACTAATTTCATGAGGCATTCTCATCTAAAAAAACATCATACCAATTATATTATTATCATAATTATCATCATTATTAAATTGTATATAAACACACGGCACGAATGATATAAGTTCAATGATGCATTAAAAATTTACTTACGCTGGATATGTTTTGTTTGACCTTCCCAAATATCTTCCGGATGCAAAATAGAATACCAGGACTTAGCAACCATTTCTTCGCTACTCACTCCCAAGTGAAATTCACCACTGAAATCCACGATAAAAATTAGAACTTTATAAAAACTGAATGGTATAAGGTGTTAAACATTAGTTATAATCAAGATTAGTGGATTTTAATTTATTATTCAATTGAATGTTTAAACCACATATATAAAATACAATGCGTATTCATACGAATTAGGATGGTGTAGACACAGAGTCAACGGCACTTAGTGATTGTGAATTTCTTGTCTATGTAACCATCGGACCAAGTGGTACCTACGCGTTGGTTATCCCATTATATACATGTGGACACTACTCGGTTCAATGATCGGATAGGCGAGAAACTCACTGTCATCAAAGGTCGTTGACTCGGTATCAACTCGGTTATAACACATATATATGTGACATTAAGCTTTATTTATTAATATACCAAACCACACACACACACACACACACACACACACACACACACACACACACACACACACACACACACTCTATATATATATATATATATATATATATATATATAACAAGAACCTGATTGTAAATTAATGATGATATTAGTCTCAAGGATCAGTGCACTTTCTCCATGCCTTCGCAGTGACAAATTTTGTTCCTATTTTTTACTAATTAACGACGCGTTAATTAAATCAAAATTTTAGTCATATGTGTTCCTATATTTTAACAATATAACTCTTGTCACCCAATTAATATTCAAGGAATGATGGATACTAAAAACTACAACGTGTACTGAACACTTTTTTATGTCATCAGAATATTCAAGATTCAAATAAATAGGTGAAATGAATGATAGGAAATTCTGTTGGAATTTGAAGCAATGTATAAGTAAAGGTTGTAGCAGAAAATGCCTCCTACATTTTAAACAGTCATCTGTGTGGTGCAAACAAACTTAGACAAGTGGCAATAGTAGTTGCGTTTAGCTAATGGTCTATCCTTTTTTTTTTCAGATACGATCAGAAACGATCATTGCTTGGATCGGCGTACAAAATGCCTTTGCTGTTAAAACGGTTTTTGAGACTCGGGAATCTGTAATTGATACACAGAGCTTTCCGTGCTCATTTCTGTTACGTTGTAAGATGAAGTTCTGGATAAAGATCTTAAAACCGCTGGTTCATCGATTAAAAGGAAGCCACGTTCGGACTCCGGAGAATGTCCAGACTGTGAGACAGTCCGTTGTGCAATTTTCTACGCGTTCAGCCCGTAAAAACTTTTCTGTTTCGAAATTGTCTGATTGAACAAAAAATGGTAAGACATTAGCGTGATGGAACTACCATTGCCACTTACCTATGTCACGTGCACCACCACACTGATGACAATTTAAAATGTTAGAGGTGCTTTGTCACATTCTGTAAATGTTATTTATTTCCTTTTCTAAAAAAAGGAAAAAAAATAATTGCAGAAATTTAAAAAAAAATGATGAATTTGGATCAACCTCTTCTGAGGCAGAGGATGATTTTAACATTGACCTCATTTTACTTTTACTTTCGTATTCAGGAAGAAAAAAAAAATAGAAATGCAGTGTGACATAATTTTCTAATATCTAAATACAACGCAACTGCAAAATTACATAAATATTTTGTTTACTTTGAAGAATTCCAAGTTTCATTTTAGCTTTACAAAACCAAAATTTTGTTTAAAATATATTCAAATATCAGTCCATTGAGCTGGGGCTGTAGAACATACTGACTGCATCCCAGCAGAAGGGTAAGATCCCTCCAACGAGTGTCCTGAGAGTGAGGCTCCAGTTCTGGAGCTTTAGGGAATGTGGAATATTCCTTCATTGCTATTATTCCCAGGTCCATTGATTCAGAGTGATAATACCTGATAGGGCCCCATCTATATGTCAAATTGAACAATTTGATCATTTACTATACTTGAAACCATTTAACCATTTTTTTCAAACAAATAAACTCTGTTTCGTTTCATTAAAATGTTACCAACAAAATATTCGTCTACATATAATATATATTTAACATATATGTGTGTAAACAGAATTTGGCATTTAATAACCAAAACTGGCCAAACCAAACCGTATTTAAATGTACAATTACTGTGTGAAGAGGTGTTACCATGCATTTATTTTTCCAGCCACTACGTTTTGGGCAGAAGATGACGCAAAGACAAAGCTGGTTTAAATTCAGAGTTTTCCTTTTCCTAGACTGGTTGCCCTTATCGCAATAAGTGCAATTTGTAAATAATCATTTTAACCAGTCTGTTTCATCAACCTTCTCAACAGCAATTTATTTTTTTACCCGGACTGATAATGGAGAACCTGTTGCTACCAAAGGCCTTCATAATGAATTTCATGAGTTTCTCTACAAAACTGGATCGTGAGTGTCAATATCTAAAATAATATATAAGAACGTACATAATATGTCCTTTTTGACTAATATAAACCATAAACTTCGAATTATTTTCCCAAAAGATTATCGAATTCGGTTGTTGGTTGTCTATCATTTTGTTTATGCAGGAAAGTTCATCTCACCGATCAATTCACGAGTTTAGTAAATGTCAGATCAACTATTTTTACCTGCTGTGATAGTTGAGGGATAGTTGAGTATTTTCCACTAGTGACAGTGAAATCAAAATTTTCAAGGCAGGCAAAACTTTCATTTGCAGCATAATACAATATTTTTATTCTCATTTCCTCTACATTCAGCACAGTGCTGTCTAATATTAGTACTGATTATTGTTTTATGTCAATTTTAAAGATAAAATGAATTTGTTTTATTTTAAAAATAGAGTATGTCGTTAAAATGTAGATTTATTGGTTGCTCCACTTTTTCGAAGCATTCAATCAAATTTAAGTAGCAAATGACTTCCGAATAACTGACATGAAATTAATAAATATTATTACCGCCATAAAGATAATTCATTAAATGAATTAAATTTGGAAACACAATAAAGTTTTATTTCAAGTTGCCATCGAGTACATCATAAATGTCCATAAAATGTGGATTTGTTTTTGGGCGTTTGTTATTGACAGGTCAGTTTAAGTTGCTGTAACTACTCAAGAAGAAATAAAAAGAAATAATCAAGTAAAAGAATTCTCTCTTATACAGTCACAAAATTGGTTTATTCCATTTATGAATAATTTCAAATTCGTTTGTAGACACAAGATATAAGTCGCTTTTTCCGGTAGGAAATTTTCAGGTTGTATTGAAGGTTTCAATATTCAGGTTATTAGTATTTAAATACTTTTCTATCGTATTTGAATTATTTAAACTGCAATTAACAACGCTTTGATATTTTGTTTATTCTCTTCTATTTGTCTACGAAACTTTCAAATTATAAACCAGTCTTATTGATTGATAGGTTGATTTTAACGGCATTTTAACCCCTCTAGGGTTATTTTATGTCTTGAGGTTAGGGAATAGTGTTCATTGTACATTTATATTTACATTTTTGCGTAATTGTGTTTTAGGAATTTTTTCAGCACAGGATCTTATCCATTTGATGCATAGATGGGACCCTTACAAGTGCTATCAGTCAAGGCCGGAGTGGACTTGGGAGTAATGGCAATGAACGTGTCCTCTACATTCTCAGATCTCCAGAACTGGAGACGCACCATCAGATACAGTTTAGGGTCATACCGTTTTGCAGAGGGTATAATCAATGTATTGTAAGCCCCACCAACCGGGCAGAGATCAATTAGATTTAATTCTATTTAATTAAGAAAAATTAGATTGACGATTAACAATATTGAAATATTATCATAAATGTATTCCTTTTGTTGAGTCATTTATGATTGCCACCAACCACATTTCTCATAAATATTTTCGCTAACAGCAGTAGCAGCATGATACAGAGAGTTTTAAAATATTCAAGATATGTTTCGATTTTTCTTACATGAAACTGTAATAAAATACCACTAATATTAGCGGCATTTTATTCCAATCTTCATTCAATAACAATTATGACATATGCTAAAATAACAATTCATTTATTTGATCATCCAATTTTTATTTATTTTATCATAATTATGAATGTTATTAGATATATTTTATTATTTAAATTTACCTGTGAGAAATTTCTAAAAAGGTCATATCCAACCTGTGAGCTGATTTAAAGATCATAGTATCACTAAGCAGGAGAGTGTCTTTGCTGTCTATAGTGATGAGTGGATAACAAAAGGAAGCAAATACAAGCTGCTCTCCCCCTCGTTCAGGATCTGGTACAGACACAAAATGACCGCGAACGTGCATAGTCTGAAAATCAAAAAGATTTTTATTAATGCTTCAACCAGAAAATTTCATATCTTCCAAAATTATATTTAGATATATAGTTCATGATATCTGTCTTGAAAAACGAACAAGCTAATAGCTTTATGTAAATATAACAACTATATATATATATATATATATATATATATATATATATATATATATAGTTGATCCAGAGGGAGATAACTATGGTTGATTTCACCACAATATCTATTCACTATTTTCGTCTTAAATGCACATTTTATTTTCTTTGAGAGAAATACACTTGTACAATAATTTGATCGAATTCATTAAAATTGTTTAGTTATATATTTTAATAATCACTGTTTACATTTTTGACATCTACAAACTTTGAAAAAAATTGCATATTTCTTGATAAAAAATTGAGGAATAAATAAAAATTATGTCGATTATTTTTCTCAATTTCGATTTATGTGCAAAAAAATTATTTTTTTGAATGATAAACTTACTTTAACATCCCCGAAACCAGACTGACGTTTCACACTTCTGGACATATTCATGCGACAAAAGAATGCAAGAGGTTGACCGGGAACTACATCTGTGCCACCTCTCATCAATTGTGCCTGCACTGTGATATGATCCCTTTTGTCTATGATGTCAAAAAGGCTATCTCCTTGTGTTTTCATGTCCACCTATAAAGAGAAATAGCACCTCAAATAAACAACGTAATCAACGAATACTAATACAATTTCGTATCTGTTAACGAATAAGATATTTTAGATATTCGTGTGTTTTCTTGCATATGAGATAATTGGAAGTAAATAATGGGGTGTAATCCGACAATATATAAAGAAAAATTGATAACAAAGTAATCCAGGGAGAAGGAGAGATTTATTGAGAAGCAAAGTCGACACTATAGTGTTTGGGTTCTAATGAACCATTATCAGGACTATGAGGGATGATATTAGTGATGTTAAATCGACGATGGATGTTTAAAAGTGCAAAATACAAAAACTAGGGAAAATTTTTGTATGGCAAGAAAAAGTTGGTCGTTTAATTAGTGAATCAGCGTTTGTTGTTTTACATAACGTCATTTGACTTATTAGAAATATTGTGTAGAATTGATGTTCCGTTTCTTTATCGAGAAAGATTTCGAATCAAAAGGAAGAAGAAAAATAAAGACAAAAAGAAAAAGAGAAAGCATAAAATTATGATATATGAGGAAATATATTTACTAAAGATGAAATATATTGTAGCTATTTAAAATGGATTTGCTCAAGTAAGGAGAAATATCCTAAAAGCCCGGACGAGCATTTAGGGAATTAAAGAGTGAAATAGCAGCGGCTTCGAAAATTCGTCTTAGTCTTTTATTATGAATGTAAATGAGTATCTTTGCAGAATTGAAATCGAAGCTGTGATGAGATAATTATGCAGTTTACATATACTTTCTGATTTCTTTTTTTAGATTAGAGATAAAAAAAAAAAAACTCTCAAAGTATAAATCATGCATGAAGACACAAATTTGAGGGGTCAAAACAAAAATGTCTTGTGATAATACAAATGCATACCTGTTACTAAGAGGCGAACGATAGTAATGTCTTAATATCAGGGTTTTTTTACGTCACATTGATTGCACAGCTAAAAACTGATATTTACCATTGAGTGTCCCAAGTATTCAGTGACATTCTCGGAAATGTAGACCAATTTGCCGTCTCTTGTAGTGATCAGCAGAAATCCAGCCAGCGCCTGAAATGAAATCGAGCAAAATTTCAGGTTGATATTAAATTATACACTATGAAATGATGCATAACAATCGGACTTTTCAATGAAAATCCACTGACTTGATATACTGCTTATATTTATGTTTTCTGCAACGGATAATAAATAAATGAATGGGTTTATCCACCACGGGCAGGATATGATGTAAATTCAATTTATTAAAAGTGGAGTATAGCTGGTTTAAAGTCAAATTCTTCTTCCTCCTTGACGAGTTTCCAAACCAAAGCTACAGAACCCAGCCTCCTTTACTATTTACCCATAGCTGGAGTGGGAGGCATTTGTCAACCATTTGGACTGAGGTTGTTGATTCCATTTCCAACAACGATAACCTTTACATTGAGAAAGCTTTGTGTAAATTAATTTTGCAGTGGCGTTTAAATTTTGTTAAACCTATTCATGTATCATATGGATATTTGTTGGACATTTGCATATAACAAACATTAGATCAGTTACGACAGACAAAAAAAGTGCGAAAGATTTTGACTTAAGAAATGTTTAACCATTAAGAGTTGTACAGAGATAAAAACATATGTATGAAACAATCTTATCAAAGGTTCAGAAAGTCTGTATTTACCCAACCCCTCCCTCGTGATAGGATGCGACACAAAGTCAATTTTAAACGGGTAACAGTTTGTTTGAATTTAGAGTTGTATTTCTCCAATATTGGTTGCCGTACTAAAGCTAAAGAACACATTTAGTCCAGTAATGATCATTTCCATTTGAAAATAATGTTCAAACTTAATGGACATTTGACCTGAACATTCTTTTGTAGGATTAATTTACAACCACTCTATATTGAATTATTTCAAAATCTGAAGTGAAAAATGACTTGTACTTAAGGTTTTATAAACATAAAAACTTAACTTAAAAGAAAAGTTCATTCGTTAAATTATAAACAAAAGCGGTGTCCAGAAATTATAGTTCCTCTCCGTAAAAGTCTAATTTCACAACAAAGTCATATATAACAAACATTATTTTTTTCTTTTTTATTCTTATTATCTTAAAAGAAACGCAAATGCGAAATAAAATAATATTAAAATGATTTCGTTAAAATTATTTGACACTTAGTCTATTGAACAAAATTTGTATGTTTTAAAAAAAAGTGACGCTGAAATATTCTCCGTTAAGCATAGTATCAACATCAAAAACAAAGAAAGTTAAAACTCCTCTAGAACAGCATTTGAAGTATCTTGTAATAGAATACACTCGAGTTGTATACTTTTGAAAAATTGTTTTAAAAAAGTATAAACAATTGCATATGTTTGATTAAGAAATCTTGATGAACTCTAGAGTTTTCATTTAATTTTTTTTCTTTTGTTAGAATGCAGTGAAACCAACACTGAAAATCTGTTTAAGCTTCATATGTATTTTTTCTCTTGGAGAAGACCATTTTCGATTTGATATATCATTTCACTATTCAGCACAGTCGTTTCTGTGAATGAATATTGATGGAACTGGTTTGGTGATATAACATTTATCTAGATAATGACTATGCCGGTATGGGCTAATTCAATAGCTTATTCGTTTCTCCCGAAAATATCAATGCATGGTCAGAATATAATAAAAATCACAGGCTGAACAATGAACGGAAGACATTGTATGGCAGCAAACAGAATTCTGATTTTTTTTAAATATTCAAAATTTTCTGCGTATACAGAATCAAAGAATTTTCTAGACTAAAGATTACAACAAACAAAATCAAATGGTGTAATGATTAGATGGATTGAAACATTTTTTGTAAATAGGTCAAATCTTTGAAACAAAAACTTTATGTCAAGGATGACAGTTATAGATAAACAAATAATAGAGGAAAATATCGTTATAAAAAGCAGAAAACTAGAAAATTAATTTGAAAGAATCCGAAAACTTTGAAACCTAAATAAGAAGCATTGAAACAAACGACCGAAAAACAAAGTACAACACGAAAATTTACAAACTAAAAACCTTACAAATAAGAAAGTAAATTTCAATAGGAATCTTTATAGGCAAACCTGTAAAGAGATTTTTGAATAAAACTTTAGTAAAAAAAAAAAAAAAATAATACCCCTCCCCCAAATGAACTTCAAGTACAGAAAATGTTTACCCGTATACATATTTTTCTTGCTAAAAAGAAAGTACCTATTTTTATACAATTTGTAGCCGGCAACTAATTTTGCATTTACTTATATAATTAGATTTATACATTTTTGAGATTCAAATTTTGCTCACAAACTTGTATTTTATTGCGCACTTATATTCTAAAAGTTTTTAATTGTTCTTTGCTGAGTATTGTTTGGTAAACTTCTGTCGAAAAGTGAATATCTTTATTATTTTTGCTTTGAAGGAAAAATTAAAAATACAGAAATTGTTTTATTGGATTCTGTAGAAGATTATGAAAATTCGAATTTCTCCGTTGCACATAATGAAAAAATTTTGACAAAAATATTTTACTTTTAATATAGTACACCAATTACGTTTTGTATTTTGAATAGTATTAATAAAAAGAAACTATATATGACTAGTATATCTATAGTCACTATATTTACATATAATTATATCAATCTAGTCATATAGTGCCTGTAGAATACGCTGACTGCATCTTTGCTAAGAGGTAGGACCTCGCTTCCCAACGAGTGTCCTGTATATGACACTAAACCATCTTATGATGAAGCTCCAGTCCTGGGGTCCTGGGGAATATGGAGTATTCCTCCATGGACATTTCTCCTTGATCAGGTCTGACACAGAGTGATAAGGTCCCATCAATAGGTCAAATTCAACTAATTAATCATTTACTACACTTGAAACTATTTAACTATGTGCAAACAAATGAAAAATGTTGAATAGAATTTCTGGTGTTAAAGAGCAATACTTGAAGCCATTTGACTGTGTGCAAACAATAAATCACAATACTTGAAACCATTTAATTGTGCGCAAACAAATGAGCTCTGGCTCGTTTAAAAACAATTCGTTTACAAATTATATATTTCCCATCTATATGTACAAAGAGGATTTGGCATTAGATAACCTAAAAGGGTTGATATGCCATAAAACATAACTAACCAACCATAATTACAGGTTTGCAGTGAAACTTCTGATTTTAGAAATATGATTTATTTACTTTTAAAAATACCTGCTCGCATTACAACATTATTTCGATTGTATGCTGTCAAAAACAATCATTTGAGATTTGACTGTTCAGATTTTTTTCAAGTTTTACATTGTCTAGAAAGAGAAAGATTTTAACAGGATAAAAACCGGTTTTAAAATTCAGAAAGGAAATTCTTTTATATTTCATAACCTATTGTGCCAACGCTCTTGTGTTTATGAGAAGGCATGCTTTGTGTCTACAGGTATACAATTTAAATTTGTGTGTGTGTGTGTGTGTGTGTGTGTGTGTGTGTGTGTGTGTGTGTGTGTGTGTGTGTGTGTGTGTGCGCGAGCGCGCGGATATATATATTTGTCAGTTAAAAAGCGATCAACGTGTGGTAACATATATATATATATATATATATATATATATATATATATATATATATATATCATATTCTAATCCATATTATCTTTTCCATGAATCTGACATAATGAAAGTATTTCTATCCGTTCCTGTAAACTCGATGGTCACTTTTTTGTCAGTCTATTAATAATGAAAAACTTCCTTTGAAAACTATAAAATTGTCATACATCTTTATATTATACCTTTTTTTTAACAGTTTACAATTTTTTTAGTATATGGTTAAGTAATCATTATATCTGATTAGAACTTTTTTAAGAAAAAAAACAAGAGAAAAAAAGATTCTTTTTTTTATCTTCAATTAGTCTCCTAAGTCCTAAATAATTACCTACATGAGACGTTCAAAATCACTAAAAGCAGATACAAATAAAAACGCATTAAACAAATTACTTTAGAAAAGTATAAAAATAAATTTATCTTTATGTTTAAGGTAATGTTTTGTGTTAAGTTTTTTTAAGACTAAATTGAGCATATAATAGCTGAATGCGTTATCTATTCTACAAACGTGTGTAATAATGATTAGGTCAGTCAAATTATTTTTATGTTTTTTGTTAGTTTCAGCAAGTAGACAAAGTCGCATTCGATTGACTCCTTTACTCAGGAGTCATTTGAATGCGACTTTGTCTACTTGCTGGAACTAACAAAAAACATAAAAATAATTTGACTGATCTAATCATGGAGACATCATGGCGATGAGTGTCCCTCACTAAACATGTCACTTTTTCTCAATGATTTAAAATAGGATCATTGTATAGTAATGCTTAAATAATTGCCGTATTTTAAGAAAAAATATCGCATAGAATAAGAAAACAATAATTGAATAAGACAATCAAAAAATATCAGTAGTTTTCAAATTAAGGAGATTTTAACTTACTTAATAAGCTTTTTACATAGTTGACATCAAATAGAATTTTTACGTCAAAAATTAACTTGATTTCTGTTTACTCTTCGAATTTCATCTGTATGTGCTTTTAAAAATACTAAACTGATGTATTTGATTTGTTCTCAGATTTGTAGTCACTTAACATGTTCATAAAAGAGTAGAATTTTGCATATTAGGTTAACGAGTGTAATTACCATTTATAAGATTAATTTACTTTATATATTCGGAACAGATGAAGAGACTATTTCTCAGTTATACAATTTGTTTTTAAATAATTGATTCTTAATTCTTTTTTGAAGATCTTAATTTTACTCAAAATAAATATTTGATTGATTTATACACATTAGACTCAAATTTTATTCGTATTAAAACATTCAAAACACAAATTATTGGAGATTACGAGAAGAATTTCCGCAGCTTTTGTTTAAAGGAAAAAAAAAAAGAGAATTTCTTACTTGGAAAAAATCAAAGGGATTATCTGTGGGCACGTTGGATGTTCCAAACCCTGTAAAGGAAGAAGAAGAAAAAAAAAAAAAAAAAAGGAGAATGAAAAATCAAGAAAAAGTGACACAAACACACACACACAATCTGATGATTGCGCTCACCACATAAAACTTGAAATTAAGAACTTTTTGCGTTCACAATCTAATTTAGTAGCGCGTAGGATTCTTTTTCTGCAATCTTTTCTCATCTATACTTCTCTCTCTCTCTCTCTCTCTCTCTCTCTCTCTCTCTCTCTCTCTCTCTCTCAATATATATATATATATATATATATATATATATATATATATACAATGTAAAGAGAGAAAGAGAGGTGTGTGTGTGTGTGTGTGTGTGTGTATGTGTGTGTGTGTGTGTGTGTGTGTGTGTGTGTGTGTGTGTGTGTGTGTGTGTGTATGTGAATGAGGTCCATATTTGAAGTTATCAAATAGACATATGCTTTAAAGGGACTGACTGGTGTAAAATTACAATTCCCATCAATTCCCTTCAAAATATAAAGGACTGACAAAATTTTACAGAGAAAAACTCTACCTGTAAATGAAAGTTTATAGTGAACGAAAAAAGTAGAAAGACAGAAAGTTATTAATGTTTGGCTATTGATGTTAAACATCATTTATAAAAGATGATTTTATTTTGATTCTCTTGTCTTCTGCTATAATTTTAAAATCTTCCTTCAGTTAAGAGATCAGCAGTTTCAAACTATTTATGATCATTCTATTATATACATTACTAACTTTATTGATATAAGTATCTAACATACATATAGTGTCGATACATATATAGCTGCAATTTCACCTGATGAGGCCCTTGGCTATATGAAATTTGAGGCCTTTCCCTATTCTTTTAGTTAGGGAATATATATATATATATATATATATATATATATATATATATATATATATATATATATATATATATATCATTTAGAGTATTCGGACTATTGTCTTCATCTTTGTTATATTCACGTTTCGACCGTTGCGTCCTTCAAGGATTTTTGACAAATTCGGGAGCCAACACAAAACTTGAAACAAGACTATTTAACCCACAGTGGGGGTTTAGATTTTTCTTATCATGTTAACCATAACTGGGTACAAATGTTAAGCTTTAGTAAGTATTCTTTATTATTTTTACTTTTAGTCAGGATTGAAATTGCAGCCTCCAAATGATTTTACATAGAAGTTAATTAACCAAACATCAATATCTGTTATGCTATATGTTCTACTGGACAATTCAGAGTGAATTTTTTGTAGTGGATTTATAAACCTGATGTTTACTTTGAATTACTTGGCATAATGGTTAGAGTGTTCGTCAATGGTCCGGGAGAGCTGGGTTTAATCCTAAAAAAATGGTACTTGATACCACCTTGTTTAAGACTCAGAATTATAAGGTACGGATCAAGGGTAAAGTGGAACAATCCAGGGAAAGGAGTAGCGCCCTCCACTACACCTTAGTGTAGTAGCTATCGAAAAGGGAGCCTTCGGGTTACCCTCGACTAGAGTCGCCAACTTTACTTACTTTTATGTATGAGTTTTACCTTAGCTCATATTGCATTTTTTATCTTGCCTTTTTGATTATTGGTTCCCACATCGTATTCATCTCTATATTTAGTCTACTGCAGCCCAGCATTTGCGCTACCTCTTTAAGACATTTTATTCTTTAATGTTCTTCCCGATCTATAGTTTTGACTTCATCCCATAAGTTCTGATGGTTTCCCTTTTCTTTCCATTTATGGTCAGCTATACCCAACTTTTCAATTTCACCCCGTACTTCTCGATGTTTCTCTTGCCTTACTTTTTGTGGGCGGCATATTTCGCCTTTGTATACTTTACCACAGCTGCATGGGATGGAATATACGAAGTTCTTGGTTACGTTGTATCTGTTGGGGGCTTGACTCGGAAGTGATATTTTCGATGAGTCGAGCCACTCCTGGATATCGTCCAGATATCAATCATATAGACTCCATATCTTTGGAATCTTTTCGGCTTGTCGGTAAGTCCAGCACTGCATGCGTACTCACACATACGCACACTGATGTGTATTTGATAAGTATTTTCTTAGCTTTTGGTCAGTTGTGGCACCAAGCCGGATATATGGAGTAGCCAGTTAGACTCGAACTCGCTCGTAATGGTTGGCTGGTCGAGATAACTAACTATTACACCACTTAAAATGTAATTAATACAATTGTTGGTCAATTCATGCATGTAATAAAAAATCTCTTGTACAAATTATGTGTGTACGTATATACACACACTTCGGTATCTTTCATTTTTGATTTATCAGAACTTTGAAGTGGAATGAGGAAAACATTTGATTAAAATGGAATCTTGAATGATGATCTAAATGTTTAATACTTGATTTTTTTAATAGACAAATGTACAACCTCATTATATGAGTATTGATATCTAAAGAAAACATATCATTTTCGTCACTTTTAATGTAATTTTTCTATTTTCATCTGAAATTCCTGATGCGTTCATCATCTAAAATTAACTGTAGAAAACAATGTTATTTTACTCACATCTGGTCATTATGTTACATTTTCTTATATAAACGCAGGACAGTGACATTATTTGAAGCTGGGATAAACGCTGTCTTGCTGTTTCGGCAAGGGGTAACAAATCACGCATCATGTTAATTTGTGCATTGATCTGATCTCGTCTCTGTTTTGATGCGCCCTTTGTTGACCTGCAATGAAAAAAATGTATAAAATGGAAAATGCTGATAGTAAATGTCGAGCATAGAGTGAAGAAAGAACGAAAAATAGAGCATCTTGAGGTACAAAGTGATTTCTATAAATGTATACATCCCATTAGAGGTTCATAATAAATTGTTGTATTAGAATTAGAACTTTTTTTTTTCAACCTAAAATATTTTATTTTGTTGATGAAAAAGCTAAAATAACGTCATATAAACAGACCAATTAATTCTGATAAATTTGTGTTAATATTGGCTAAAATATAAAACTTAATTAAATCATAATGTACATATGTACCGCATTTAATATACATACATTCATCGACACGTAATTTACAATGACACATATCAATAAATCGGTTTGTCAATAAATAAGCAAATAATCTATAATATAAGTATTTACTAAGATTTTGTTTGGTTGTGGCACCAAGCCGGATATATGGAGTAGCCAGTGAGACTCGAACTCGCTCGTAATGATTTGCTGGTCGAGCTAACCAACCATTACACCACTTGAACTGTAATTAATACAATGTTGGTCAATTCATCCATGTAATAAAAAATCTTATGTACGAATTATGTCTAAGAAAATAATTCGAAACGGATGCTAAAATGAAAACTCTTAAAAAAGCAGTCAGAGGTAGAATAATAATAATAATAATAATAATAATAATAATAATAATAATAATAATAATAATAATAATAATATACATTTTTACATGTACACAATAATGGATATATATTCATATATCAGAGTGAGATTCTATCTCTCAATCTCCTGTGTTTTTTACATGTTTTTCTCTCACTATATATACATATGTGTATGTGTGTGTGTTTATCTCTCTCTTTCTCATATATATATATATATATATATATATATATATATATATATATTATATATATATATATATATATGTGTGTGTGTGTGTGTGTGTGTGTGTGTGTGTGTGTGTGTGTGTGTGTGTGTGTTTCTCTCACGATACATATATATATGTGCGTGTTTATCTCTGCCCTTCTTTCTCTCCTACTCACACACACAAATATATTTTAGAGAAGGAGAGAGATAGAGAAACGAGATTATATATATATATATATATATATATATATATATATATATATATATATATATATCGTGTTTTTCTCTCTCCCTCTATATATCTACATAATTTTGTCCTTGTAAATAGTTTTATTGTTGTTGTTTTTTAATAAGGATATATTATTATTTTATTTTTATCGCGTTGCACTTAAAAAGTAATAGACAAATGTATAATTCGAGTAAAAGGTTGTAGAAATATTTGAAAGTTAGATTCGTACATACGTATATTTACACAAACAATTGTATTAAAAAAAGCATCGGTTAAGTTCGTTTGTACAAGGATCAAGACTAATTTTTATATAATTTTTACTTTTTCTGAAGAAAATATGCGTGCGTACTTGAGCGAAAGTGTGTGTGTGTGTGTGTGTGTGTGTGTGTGTGTGTGTGTGTGTGTGTGTGTGTGTGTGTGTGTGTGTGTGTGTGTGTGTGTGTGCTTGCCGACGCGATGATAATTTCATTGTTTTGATCTTCATTCTCTCTCAATTTATGTATTCCATCAATTATGCTTGGCAATTGAATGAAAGCAGCTGTTGGTGGTACGCAGCGTTTCAGAATAAGCAATTCTGCTTCGGGCATGGAGAACGCTCCGCTGGGGCAGAGTTTCCTAAAGGCATCACCACACAATTTCGTGACTCGCTGCTTGTTACAGAGATGAAGGAAAAGGATAGCCTTTTTTTTCTCTTTTCCTTTTTCAATTTTATGTTTCTCGATGTTCATTTGTAGATAAGTTGAAATGGAGCTGGTTTCATAAGGAGATTTGTATGGGGATTTATTCATATGCCGTTGATAGATAAAGTAGAGACATCATTGCATACATGTACACATGCAGTTGCTAACTTTGTGGATATGCTATCAATATTAGCTCTAAACACACACACACGCACATGTATTGAGCACTAGTAAACTAATATATATATATATATATATATATATATATATATATATATATACAAAAAATAGTTTATAGTAAGTCTAGTTGTTTAAACAAAATTTGTTTTGATATATTTGTGCATATACAGACAATATGAAAACATTGTAAGATAAACTAAAATTCAGTTATTTCGACACAGAAATATAGAAAATTTATCATTAGTTGAACAAATATTTTGAGAAACAAATTTATATCGTAATATAATTTACTGATGATATTGCATATTTTCTTTGTGTTTAAAATTTGCAAGTATAATTGCACTTTATTTTGACGGTTTTTGAAAAAAAGTTCTTGCACATGTATTCTGCAATTATTCAAATATCGATAGAAAGTTTTTTTTTTAGTTCTTTTTTTAAAATCTTTATGAAAAAAATATTGTGATTATTTCCAGTAAATATATGCGTAGTTAATCACATATGTGTGATATCTTCATACATACAACACTACAATTATGATATTTGATAGTATTTGAATGGTCTGAGATATTTTGTACAATTTCGATATATCTCTCTGCACTTGTATCAAGTTGCTAGTTGGTTTTACAGCATATAAACCCTCATTGGGTTATTTTATACTTAATTCAGTCAAAGAAATTATGGTCTCGAATTATAAAGGGTACAAAATGTACAATCATTTTTAACAGGTGAAAACTTAATTATCGTCAACAGATTTATATGATCCATCGATGAGACCCTAATTCTTTGGCAAATTGGGTGAAACTAAAAGCCTAACCTTAAAACAAAGATAAAAATATTTCTGAAATTAACCTCATTAAACTTGTTTGGTTATTTTGACTTAAATTACTGTAAACACTTATGGTTTTAAATTTTGAAACTAATCTCAATCTGAAGATTGCACAAAATAGAACATTGCCTGCATAATGAATTAAGATTATAAGTAAATTCATCATCAAAAGAATTTTGTATTAACTTTGTATTTATCGCCCTAGATTCTCTCAAGTTGTTCATAATTAATGTAAATGCAATTCCAATTCTTCAATTTTCTTAATCGGCATAACAGCCATATTTTCTATTTTTGTCATAATTTACTTTTATAATAATAAATAGTATACATAAATTTGGAAGATACCAAATTAAAATAATCCAGAAAAGTGAAGATTGGCAGGTTATAAATTTGATCTTGAAAGAACTTTGGAAATGATAAAATTTGGAAATTAAAAGGAGATTTTTGAAGAATTTTAATGATAGTTAAAAATTCGTGATATCTGGCCAGTGGAGATTTTCTTCAAGGGTTGACTGCAATCTAAATCCAAAAGACGTTCTTTAGAGTTATAAGTTTCATAATATCAGAATGATAACACCTTTTATTTTTCTAGTCCCAACTGCCACAACGAAAACAATTAGTAAATAGATTGATATAAACATATAAAGAATAGAAAATTTAATATTTTGAAAGCGATATTAAAGCAAATATTGTCGTATTAGGGAATAACTGTGTTATTCATTCTTATGCATTTGTATTTGGAGTTTACTGATGCAGTTATAGATTTCCCAGAATAGTTCAAACTTATAGTTAAAAGCTGGGAATTTCTAGGTTAAACCCAAGTCCCGTGTCGTTCATACAAGTTTAATGATTTGAAAAAACAACAACATAGAGGCAAGTATGTTTTTAGCATAAATGGTCTCACTTGTGGGTTGGATTACCTACGGATAGTTAATAGAATAAAATTAACTTGAATTTACCAAGTTGTGTTAAATCCTGAGTAGAAAAACAGTCCCATCTCTATTTTGTATCAAACATCGAAGTAGATCAAAATAATTATCTTTGAAAACATTGTTAAATTATTTGTTTGGTTAATTTTAACGGCATGGCAACCTGTATAAGGTTATTCTATACTTAAAGGTCAGAGAATTATGTTCCTTGTACGTTCATTTTTACATTTTTGTGCTATTTCTTAAGAAATACAAATAATTTTTAAACAGATTTATATTTGACCCATAGATGGGATCTTAACAGGCCAGAGTGGACCTGGGAGTAATGCCAACGAAAGAGTACTCTACACTCCCCAGATATCCAGAAATGGAGATTCACCTTCAGATCCAGTTTAGTGTCTATTAGGGGAGCATTATCTCTCCTAACGAATGATCAACTCTTCAGGGAAAAAGGATAGTTTCAGACAACAAGATGGATGCTTGACAATAGGCTATGTGTACATAGTTGTTTGCAAATCTACATCAATCCTACTGTATCCTGGTCAGTGAGAAATAAAAAAGAATATTGTTGTGTTAAAAATATATTTGACTGTTTTCTGTTCCTAATATTTTAAGTTATAACTGTGACCCCCTTTTTAAGTGGAGGTCTTACCCGTCTGCTGGGAATTCATTTAATGTTTCGAAATCCCGCATTCGTAAAATTGCGTATGTCATTATTATTGTAATCATTTTTAATAGCCTATTTGTTGCCTAGTTAGAAGATAAACCAATGTTTCCCAATAGGGTTTGTAAAAGCTTCCGAGGGGAGGCGTTATGAGTTATAAGCAGATAATAAGTAAAGTTACGCGGACACTGAATGTCGATTGACAGAGTGGGAAATGTTTCGTGTAAATGACTTCTTTTTGCAGACTGGAAAAATAATTTGTGCACCCCACTGAAGTGTACAAACGACTTTAAATAGTTTAGAGAGCGTTTGTGAGGCACACATTTCAGAATTAGAAATATTTAATAGTCACATGATGTTAAAATAATGGCGGTCGTTAGTCTATTACTAGCTGTTTGGCGAACAAGTGTGAAACAAATATAAGAAATACTTCAAAGCAATTTAGATTTATGGACATTTCAATTGTTAAAGGATACAAAGAAAGAGAAAACAAAACAAGAGTCGTAGAAATTTCAATTTGATACTATATTTTGCATTTTTAAACAGACAAAACAAGATTTTGTGTTTTAAATTTATATATATATATATATATATATATATATATATATATATATATATATATATATATATATATTGGTTATATACATTATCAAGTTATTGTCGTAAAAAATACACTCGGCGAGTCAAATTCTTGGAGGATTGTTTCACTGATAAGTGAAGCGGAAAAAACTATTAGGGGTGGATAAATCCTTTTATATGGTCAACGGCTATCTTACGCGCAAACATTTACAAGGGAGGTGAATTCTATAATTTTGGTTGATGACAGCTGAGGAGAAGGACACTCCGATATAAAATATACCACTCAAGGGCGTCCCTGTCACTGTTTCAACTTGCTTGGCCAAGACAGGTGACTTTTACATAGGTATAAAAAGTGGGACTAGTACTGTACACCACCTTTCACCTAAAGTTTTACCACGCAGGCCTAAAGTCAAACTGCCCACATATCTCGTTTAAAAAGCCCTTGGAATGAAGCAAAACAACTGTTGAAAGACGAATAAGTTCTTGGGAAAGGTATAAATGCATCGCTTCTCCTCCCAGTATTGCGTAAATTGTGGCGCAGCCTGAGCTCTTTAGCCTTAGAAAGGGCAACTTTCTCTAGGGGAAGGAAAACATGCCGCAGCGGAGTGACAAAATCAAGAACCCGAGTCCTTAAAACAATATGACATTGTGTTCGGTTTCTTTCTAGTAACTCCCACTGTGACACAAATATCTAGTTGTATAGCACTTCGCTTTTCTCTATGAAAACATCGGTGTCGGGAAGAGAGAACACCTGCAGCCTGAGCAACTTCATTTGAATCAGTTACCCTAATTTGAAATAGATTCATGGGACATTTTCACTCCACAAATTTTTATAAATGAGTTATAAATATACATAAAAGAAAGATTTGGTTTATTTGTTTAACGGACACTCATCTGTTCATGAAGTTTTAATATCAAAATTTTATACAGATAATTTATACACAGTTATATGGTTGCAAGTACAGCTATCTAATATTGATAATTTTCAAACATATCTATTTGACCTATATATGGGACTCTAACAAGTATTACCACTCTAGATCAGAATAGACTTTTCTGAGATGCAGATCTAGAGCCTCATTATCAGATGATGGTTAGTGTCATACTCAAAACACAACTTTTTGGAAAGGGAAGTCTTTCCCTTTTTTAAGGGATGACGTCGGTTTATTTCAAGTCTTGTCGATTGGGCTGCATACAGAAAGACCTTTTCGATTGCCGACTAATATATATATAACTGAGGTGCCAAAAAATTCGAGACAGTTTTCTATTCACATGTAGTTCCTTTCTTTTCCAGAATAATGGCTGCTGTGCGTCGAGTGTTTGGATTCATTACATGAGTATTTATCCAACCACAATCCCGAGCTGTTAATGAATAAATTGTTTTTGTTGTGTGTGACTTCAGAGATTCTGCAACATGTTCCATACCTGCTCAGTGGAGGTTAAATCAGTTGAGAGCAGCAGCCAATGGAGTAACAATAAGTCAGAATCGTGTCTGAAACAAGATCTTTATATATAACATCTGTCAAGAGAGACTCCATTTTCATAAGTTATCCTTGCAAAATCTTGTAAAACTGTTGTAACACCATTACAAAGCGACCACTAATTTGCATAACACCTTGCTGACTGACTGAAAAGTCATGAAGTCTCCTTCGCACACCAACTCAACTGTCAACTGAAAGAGCTAGACACCTGACTCGACTGACCATTACAGTCTAATGGCATGGAGGTTTGTAGAGTTCTTAGTACACAGTAACCAATGGCAAGGTTACAATAATAGGTTGTCCACTACGAATCCCATGGGAATACAGTGAAGTGCGTTAACTGATGCGTTAAGTGGTACCAGCGTTGAATTAAGATGTAGTTTGATGCAATGTTTCTCATTTTTGTATCACCTGTGAGAACTCGTACTTATCATGTGTTACTGATGTCTGTCCAGAATTTACACATTCCTGGTAAACCCTTGCAGCTGTTATCCGAGAAAATCTTAGAATAGTCGCCAACTCGGAGATAGAGTGCTCCACCTTTCTGATCTGAATCATTGCGTGGTAAAACGTTATTAAATCTTGTTCGAGTCACGTGAATGTCATATCTTTATTGCTACATGTACATTACCTCTTTATCTATTACCTCATTTATACGTCATCCGCCTGAATTCTCCAGCTTGAGGTTAGATAGTACCACTACTGTTGTTCAATACGGATGGCTATTGCATTATATAATTCACAAAGGTTGATAAGCCATTAAACAACGAAACGAAACAAAACTAAAGTATGGGAGGGCGAAACCTTCCTATGTACCGCAGTCTCTGATCTTTTTTGTGGTGGGGAAAGGGTTTTTTTATTTAAAAAATTATATGCGGTGAGTCCCAAAGAAACCAATAGTTTTTTCTCGAGCAAATTTTTTGCTTTACCTTTAAGTTAGTGTTTCAAAATAGCGAGTAATGTTGATACCCTGTAGCCAGAAGTTTGTTTTTTTTAGCTCTAAAAGTAGTTTTGCAGATCTCGCAATATTTTTATGTCATCTATTTTCTAAAATCAATCGCCTTTCAACGTGAATCTCGGCGTTCAGAACAAAAATTCAACAAATCCGGAGAGTAAGACAGCCAGGTGACAAGCTTCTCTCATATTTAAAAAAACAAAACAAAACAAAAACAAAATCCCGATAACGCAGAAGTATTAGCAGTAACTTTTGCATCAACCAGATACTTCAACAGCGTTTCTTTAAAAATAATAAGGTGTGAACTTTTACAGATTCCCAATTCCCTCGAAAAACTTATTGGATAGTCAGATGATGATTTCCAATCGGATCAGAACAGACACTTTCTTAATCTGATTGTCGTCCGTAGGTAGGGATTATGTCATCTAGATCTGAAATTATCTTTGGTAGACATTCTTTCCAATTTGAAACGCCACTCATGATTTTACCTGCTGCTCAAAAAGTCATGACAATAAACTTGATGCAACATAAGAAAAAAAAATCTCCGTTATAGTTTTCTTTTCCTAATTTGAAACAGAATTTCAAAGTTTCTTCAATGTTTCCATTTCGGAAAAACAAAAAACAAGTGCACTACACGTTTGTTCTCTACGTGTATTACCAAAACTAATTAACTGGGTACGAGTCTTTTTTTTTGTATAAAAAGATTACAAAAGATTAATGTCACTGCTACACAAGATTTCATTCACAATCACACGAAAAAAGTTTCACGAGTATGCTGTTTTTAAAAAATCACGTAATTTATTCTATCTAACGATTAATACTATTTATTTAGGTCATGAAGTATATTTGATATTTGACCTAAAAACCTGTGTAAAGATTTATTGTATTCATAAAACCAATGAACCATTCAACACATTGTTTTAAAGTATTTATATCTATTTGTAAGTATGTTGCTTTTTGTGAATCTCCGATTCGAACAATAAATTGGGAAAATAACAGGTTTTATCACTTTACTCAAATTAAGATATGTTAATTTTAAATCTGTGCAAACATCCTTTTCGTTAATGCCAATATATAATAATATATTTGTTTAATCTTTCCATCCATAACTTTCTTTTAATGATAAGGAATATATGCCACGCTTATCATTACTCTTGACCGACGTTCCTTTTACAGGTATTTGACTTTCCTATATTGAACACCTTTCTACATATAAACTTTGTAGAACACTTTGCTTGTTTGTAATCTAAAAGGGTTTTTTTTTCAGAAGATCTTATATTAAAACCGGAAGTAACACTGTCAGGTATTGTAACAAATACAAAATGAGAAGACACAACAAACAAATTATACTCTTGATGGTGTAAGTTTGGGCTGTGAAATTGAAAATATGATTACAAAATAATTTAAAGTCAAGGAAAGATACGTATTTAGTAGTAACCACAAAAACAACGTTACTTATCTTTACATAAATATACATGAAGAAAGAAAAAACTGTTTAAAATCCTGAAGAATTTGCTTACCATTATGCAGTCAAGTGGAATTAATGATTGACTGATTTTAACGGCATATCAACCTGTCTAGAGTTATTTATGCTTTTAGGTTAGGGAATCATGTTCATTGAGGATTTAAATGTACATTTTTTGTGTTGTTTCTAAAAAGATTTTGTTTTGCTCACGGTCTTATCGAATACGAATAATTTTTAAACATATCTATTAGACCAAATAGATGGGACCCTAACAGGTGACAGGTCTGCTCCAGGTCAGAGTGGATCTTGGATTAATGACAATAAAAAAAAAGTTACTCCCCAATATCTTAAACTTCAGAACTGGAACCTCATCATCAGATCAGTTTTGTGTCATACCCAGAACACTCCTTTTGGAGGGGCTGTCTTGCCCCTTTGCAGAGGGTACAATCAGCGTATTCTAAACCCCACCGACTGAGTAAAAAGAACTGTGAAATATGATATTCTAAATATCTAAGAGGTTCATTTAATCATTCTCTTCTCAGGAACCAAATAGATTGGGGACAAATATTTTTTTTCGAATGACCATCATCATAAATTCATTTGTTCAATTGTTAAATCTTTAATAAATTAAAACATATGACATTGTATTAAAAGTGAATCATTACGTAGAAAATGTTTATGAGAAATTCTTAAAGTTTTATTGGACTGTCAATTACTTGTAGAGGCAAAGCAGTGTTCAGGTAATAAATACCAATTTAAAAGAGGTTAATAGACTTGAACGACGACATTACTACTTAGCCTTTTTTAAAAAAAATATATCATAACCGACTTTTTCTATGCGATAACCGAATATCAACTTAAATATTTCATTAATGCCAAGAAAACAGAAGACATTCGTCAGTTTATTAAAGAATATTAATAAAAAGCAGGTTAATAGTATCTAAAAATCTCTTAAGTGAGATACTCATGTCTTATATTAGTCCAATATTTATTTTTTATATACATTTTCCATTCGTAATTGTCCTTTTGCTTCGTAAGGTAAAATAATGATTTGAATCTTTTTAATGCAAGGAAATAGTCATAATTCTCTCCAAGTGTTTTTAGATTAAAAGGAATTTTTGTTGGAGATTCAAATATAAAAGATTCATGCCAAGAATAACATTAAAAAATTTATGAAGATTTTACGTTTTTGTATAGATATTAAAATAAAATGTGGGTACATAATTATTGTGATAAGGATAAATATGCAAACGAAGATATTCGGCCTTACCTGCATACACGAATTTTTATATATATATATATATATATATATATATATATATATATGATAGATAGATAGATAGATAGAGAGAGAGAGAGAGAGAGAGAGAGTGTGTATATGGAAAAGAGAACAACATTTGTTCTTATATCAAGTCTATTATCTTCTCCACTAAACACGTATAGGCGAAATGGAAGATATGCGACCTACTTTCTGAATCTAGTTTGCTGTTGTTCTTCTCTCACTTCTGTTTTCTAGGATTTGTGTTTGTTTTTATCTTTTCACTTTTCTTTTCTTTTTTATTCTTTTTGTTTTCTCTTCTTTCTTTTCCCCAAATCGCCCAGATAGATGAATGTCAACTCTTGAGTAACGTACGTAAAACATTTTAGGTTTTGTGGCGTGGGTGGATTGCAGACCGTCACTCCAGCCGTCATATCAAAACTTACGTGACAGGTTTTTCAACAGTCAAAAAACAGGCAGGCCAAATATCCCCTGCCTGCCCACTAGATAATTTACCAACTCACCTGTCTGATGCTTGGCAGTCCGATGCAATTAAACTTAGATATTTGAAAACGTGTTTATCAAACAGACACACACCGATGTGGTGTCGTTACAAAACGTAAAATTAAAAAACAAAAGAAGAAAACAAGAAAATAAAACAAAAATAAATAAATAAAACTGGAATAATTGTAAGACAAATGCCAAGACACATGACGTTATTAGGTCAGTGGTTATCAGTTCGACAAGTTGATTTTTCGTTGTCGAATGACTGGTTATAGAACTGTTGCATGCGAGTTAAAACGTGAACTGGTTGCGAACAACATTTGCACCCATGGAACACATAATTCATATTCACATAGATAAAAGCGTTTCTAATATAATTGATATTTAACTCCAATTTCCGAATGCTGAGTGTGCATTATATATATATATATATATATATATATATATATATATATATATATATATATATATATATATATATATATATATATAAAGAGAGAAAGAGATAGAGAGAGACAGGAAGAGAAAGCAATATAAGAAATCCTACTTGTGGGTTAAATGGATCAAAAGATGAATTTAAAAGAAAAGTGAGTTTACGAAGAAAAAGTGAGTTCATATAAAAAATGGTTACAAATCATATATAATTCATATATGTAAACCGAATTTGGCATTGAATAACCCATAGTGGTTGATATGCCGTGAAACTCAAACAAACAAACAAACAACCAATATAAGAAAGAATTTAGAATGTAGTACATAAGATTTTGTATCAAGTGAAAGAGGTTCAAAAATGTTTGTAACTGGAGTTTCAAAAATTTCAGATCAAGTATGTGGTGATATCGATATCTTGTAAGAATTGTATTGCTTGGAAATTATCCCCTTCAATTTCTGTGTTGAGATCAGTTAGCCATGATGCAATAGTAAGTTTAAACTTAAGGATAAATTCAAAGTAGTAATACTTAAACAGAGAAAAAAAAAAAGCAACGACAAATCAAAAACTTTTTTTACATACAAAAACTTTTCTTGAAACAGTTTAGTGAATCACTTATTTTAAGTTTACTCGATCAAGGAAAACCATAGCCAATCTAATGAACATTGGATGTTGTCATCAGTGAATTCCCTCTAAGATCCCTCATTTCTATAGATAAGTTGAGCATGGTAGCATTTATAAGAAAATTTACAAATATTTCAAGTAGGCAAAAGAATTAGCTTTGTAGAATGTGGTGAGGATTTGTTTAATATATAAGTTGTAACAACGGCTTGAGACTAAGAAAAAACTGAAATTCTCTGACTGTAATTAGTCGTGTATAAATAGCACACCTAGTTTTCGGCTATGAAATTCTGGAAAAAAACATCGTGGTATGATACGCATTGACTTTTTAGAATTTCTAGCTGCTAAATTTAAACTAAATTTAAGATTTATTCAACTTTTTATCCGGTTAGTATCGACTAAAAATAAGCATTTATATGATGTTTCGAAGCACAAAATTTACGCAGTGTTTAGAGCAAAACGCGAAGACACATTCACATCAAAATGTAAAAAAAACCTTTAGCGAAAATTAGTTCACAAATAGAAAAAAACCCACAAATTTTTATGGTTATTTCTCTGTAGTTGCATAAAACTGAAGTGTTTGATACACATTAGTCAGTTTGGAGTATAGATATAACTTACTTTCGGTCGTGCCGTCCCAAATACAGTGGGGTATGCGGCTGGAAACATTCTCATGTATAACACGCACCCCTAACTTATTGGCTGAGAAAGCTGTAAAACTAATCCGTCTTATACAGAAATTATAATTTTTTCTTTGTATATTATTTTCCCTATCGTCTGCTACTTTGTTGCTTACCGTTTAGTTCATTTGTTTAACTCACAATTTTTTCGACCACAATTATAATAATGTCCACTGTGATTATTCAAAATAAAAAGCACATTTTGTTCATATGGATAAAAACCAGTTATGTGGTTTCATTCATTTTATTATACAACTAGCACATTTTATTACCAAGGTAATAAATCTAAGAAATAATCTCAACATTTTTTTACTAGCTTAAAGGCTGCCTTTGATGCCCATTAAGCTCGATAACAAGTCACATCTGATTCACAGAATTTATATTATAACTATTTACGAATAAATTATTAAGCAATCAACAGTTATCTCCCTTGCGAAATTATGATGATCGAATGAGCGCGAATTTAGGCTTCACACTATTATCATTAAATTCCAAACTGGATAGGAAATGACTGTTCTTTTAGAACAAATTAACGGGATTGTGGTAATAAAACCATAGCTATACTGTGTCATTTTTGCTGTGTTACAGCAACATACATAGAGATCCGTATAGAGAACTCTCCAATCTGGAAAAGATTGATATCAATCAGATCTGATCAATTGAATATAGATTTTATAAGGATGCAAATGATATACAAATCAACCTGATAAGTATTAATCTTATCTTCAGCAGGAAAAACAAGAGAAAAAAAAACTCAGGTGTATTTTCATACACACACAATTAAATGAATCTAGTTATTTATAATTCGATATATGTATGCATGTTACTTGCTCATCATAGCGAGTTTTTTGTTTATCCAATGATATTAAAATTCTTTTAGAGAATAAAACAATTTCCATTCCAACTTTCAACTTAATAATAATAATAATAATAATAATAATGATAATAAAACCTGCCGAGTAGTGGACTTTGCCGTTCCGGCTGATCACAGGGTAAAACTGAAAGAAAGCAAAAAGAGAGATAAATACCTAGACCTTGCTACAGAGCTGAAAAAAACTGGGACATGAAAGTGACGGTAATTGACGCACTCGGTAGGGTCACCAAAGGATTGGTACAGGGACTTGGAAACCCTTCAAATTACAGCATTGTTGAGATCAGCTAGAATATTGAGTGTCCTGGAGACTCGCTGTCACTCAGACTCCAATGGAAAAACATCTGCTAACGTTGATGTGAAATACTCTCAAGAGTAGTATAATAATAATAACAATAATAGTAAAACGATCAATTACATAATAAGCGAATGAAGCAAACTAGCAGAGAAAGAGTATAAGAATTGGCACGACTGAGTGGGCAAGTGATTCTTTGGGAATCGTGCAATAAATTGAAGTTTGACCTTGCAAACAAATGAAAAATGCACAACCCAGAATCTGACCTGAAGAATGAGACGCACAAACTTCTCTTGAATTTTGAGATACAAACAGATCACCTAATCTCGGCCAGACGACCAGACCTTGTAATAATCAACAAAAAAACAAAACAAAACAAAACAAAACAAAACAAAAATAAAAAAAAACAAAACAAAAAAAAACTAGAAACAAAAAGAGAACTTGCTGAGCAGTGGAGTTTGCTGTCACGGCAGATCACAGAGTAAAATTAAAAGAAAGAGAAAAGAAGGATAAGTACCAGGACCTTGCTTGTGAATTTAAAAAAATGGAACGTGAAAGTAACAGTGATACCAATTGTAATTGGTGCTGTTGGTACAGTCACCAAAGGATTGGTAAAGGGACTGGAGGACTTGGAAATAAAAAGACGAGTGGAAATCATCCAAACAACAGCCCTGTTGAGATCGGCCAGTATACTGAGTAGAGTCCTAGAGACTTGCTGTCATTCAAACTCCAGGGAAAAACGATCGACTAACGCTCATGTGAAAAACTCGAAAAGGCGAAATAATAATAATAATAATAATAATAATAATGCGAGGTTTACATTTGTGTTCATCCATGCTATCATTATGATTTTTCAATGAAGATAACTAGTACAGGCTAGTAATAGAATACTTTTGCTTATTGATCTATTTACGATTAATCATGATATAAATTATATAAATAAAATGTCGCTTGACATCGAACATTAAGACGTCACTAAAGGGTCTTTAAGTGAATCGTAAGAAAACACTAAAGGATAAACTAAATCAAGTAACTAGTGATCATAATTTTGTCGAAACATTGTCAGAAACCTTTTGGTATGATATCTTTCTGCGAAATGACTATTTTTCCTTTTTATATGACTTTCACTTAACTATAGACGAAATAAATTTTGTTGAATTTAATTGTGATCAAAACTAACACAATCCTATAACAGT